>MU755550.1:146476-190689 GCA_026770625.1 Nicotiana glauca
ATCATATGAAAATACACTAACAACAAACTGAAAACAACCACAGTACAATCTATGATACCCACAGTTATCCACAATTATACAAGAACAATAGTTATACAAGAAACCACCCCCAACTAAAGATGTTTCAAAATCTCTAATGCAACTAAACATGATAGATTAAAATGGTAAAAAATGCTCCCTGAATACTGCATCAGTCAGAACTGGAGGTGGTGGGAAATTTGAGCTCCAAGTCTGCATCATCATCATCATCCTCGAGTCGTGTGAACTACAAAATTTACTCAGCTTTTGCATCATCTTGCACATCACTTTGCTTTTTTTCTTCTCATGCTCCTTGAACTTTCTCTGCCTCTTCTCAATCTTTCCTTGCCGGCGACTCATGTTCTCCATCCTGGTGTTAATGGCCTCCATATTTCCCGTGGTTTCCTTTTTATCTTTGAACATATCCTCCATGGATGGTGGGGCAGCAGTCCCACTAGATGTGTCAGCCCCAGGTGGGCCAGTGGGAAGTCCAGCTATAAGCTGCCTAATATGCGTATCCACTCCATATATCTGGCTGGATAAGTGGCGCATGGTATGAGGACCAAACTTGAGTGGTCCCATAGGGTCAAAAGACCCTGATGAAGGTGCAAAGTATCCAACGGGATCAGTGGTGGCCTCAAAAAACTTCCCAAATGAAGAGGACGCAACATCAATTCTTCTTTTTTTCTGTTTTTCACTAGGTCCCCATTTCAGAAAGGGATGGATCATCGGCTTTCCTGAAAATTTTTCAACATCATTGGGCCGTTTAGGCACCCCTAACATCATAGCAAAGTCTAGTGATCAAGGATGGAAAGAACGGGCTCTTGGACCTCCCACGAGTGGCTTCCTCAATTTCTCGAACAATATGTTCCCCCATATTAACAAGTAGTCCATCCATGATAGCAGCAATTATCATGCCCTGTCTGGTGTCACATCAGTGTCATTTGTATTAGGTGACACTCTTGAACAGATAATGGAGAGCCATGTTGTGACGACCCAAAGGGTCATCACAGTATTTCTCCATTTCTCCGCGCTTCCGAGGCCTTGGAAACCTCACTTTTGGTTGCCTCGATTTGCATGCACAGTCCGGGCGTGAAGCCGAAAATTTTTTATGTTAAAATATATGAATTCTGTGAAAATTTTGAGAAATTATGATATTAATATTGATATAGTTGACTTTGGTCAACATTTTTAGTAAACGGACCCGGACCCGAGATTGGGCAATCCCGGAAGGTCCGTAGAAAAATATGGGACTCGGGCATGTGCCCGGAGTCGAAATCCGAGGTCCAGAACCCCGGTAAAAGAATTTTTCTGTTAAATTATTTTCTGAAACTATTAAGGAAAAATAAAAATGAAAATGAGTTAGAAAATATAGGTATCGGGCTCGTATTTTGGTTCCAATGCCCGATACAGGTCATAAATATTGATTAAGCGCTTCCTGTAAAGTTTGGTTGAAAACGGACATTGTTTGACGTGTTTCGAACCTAAATGGCTAAAGTTAAGGTTTATGAACTTTGAAATGGAAAGTGATGATCTTGGGGTTTAATTCGTTGAATTTGATGTTATGTTAGCGATTTGATTGCTCGAGCAAGTTCGTATGATGTTTTTGAGTCAGTATACATATTTGGTTTGGAGCCTCGAGGGCTCAGGTGAGTTTCGGATAGGTAACGGAGTGATTTTGGACTTAGAAAATTTGCAGAAAATCTGCAACAGATGCACAGTGATTTCCTTCTATTCGATCGCATAGGTATAGCTGCGATCGCATTGAGCAAGGTTCAGGGAACTGCGATCGTGAAGCTTTGATGCTTCCTTCATCCCGTTCGCGTGTCTCCTCACGCGTTCGCATAGGCCAGACCCAGGCCCCCTGCCTTCCTTCTTCGCGTTCGCGTAGTACCGACTGCGAACGCGATAGCCCCAGACTTCCTTCAACGCGAACGCGTCCCAGATGACGCGAACGCGTAGTACAAAATTCCTCCAGCGATTTTTAGTCATAAAAACAGACCCACTTTGGGATTTTTACACATTTCTCACACGAACCTCTCTCTCAAACCCTCCATTGACGAGTTCCAAGCTTCCTTTCCTCCATAACTCTTTGGTTAAGTTTTCTTAACATCGTTTCCTCGTTATTTCATCAACATAAATCAAATTCTTAGGCCTAAACATGAGAAAATAGGTAGAAAATTAGAGAATTGGGTAGAGTTAGGGTTTTCAAAGAAATAGCAATTTGGACCTCGTTTTGGGGTCGGATTTAAGAACAAATTATATATTTGAACTCGTGGGAGTATGGGTGAATTTATTTTGGTTCGAACCTCGGGTTTTGACCAAGCGGGCCCGGGGTCGTTTTTTGCAAATTTAGGGCAGAATGTTAGAAAGAATTTATTGAGGCATTTGGGTTGGATTGTTGTGTATCATTGATGATATTTAATATATTGTGTATAGATACGATTGAATTGTAGCGAAATTCGAAAGGAAAGGCTTTGCTTGAGGATTGAGTTGGCCGTAAACCTTCGAGGTAAGTGTTTGATCTAACTTTGGATAGAGGGAATAGGATTAGAGTATAATAAATTGCTATTTGCTAAATGATCGAGTGCGGTGTATAGGCGCGGTGACGAGTGTCTATACACTGGAGTCTAGCATGACCGTGGGTTTTTATTTGTACATGTTTTGAGATAAATTTGGAAATTCACTTGAGTGAAAGTATAATTTGCTACGACTGTGCAGAGTTGAGAATTAAATTGTGAAATATTAATATTGTGAAGCATTGGCTCGAATGATAAATACTATTGAGTTAAAGTTGAAAGTATTGAAAGGAATTGTGATACATCCCTTGCCGGGATGGTTAAAATTACTGAGTATTACCCTTGTCGGGTGTTGAAAGTTATTGTTATTGTTCCCTTGCCGGGACCCAGTTGTTATTGTTATTACTCCTTTGCCGGGATAGTACTTGTTATTTATTTATTCTTCTTGCCCATTTGGTTGTGACTGCTGTTTGGGTGAGGAAGAGTGACAATGCACGAAGGGTCATTCCGTGCTATTTCTGATTATAATTGCACGAAGGGTCATTCCGTGCTATGTTGTGACTAATTATGCACGAAGGTACATTCCGTGCTCTGATTTGATTATTTTTGCACGAAGGGTCATTCCGTGCCATGAATGAGAGAGTTATGAGAGGAAAAGCACGAAGGGTGATGCCGTGCATTTTTATATGATTGTTTGGGTGAGAATGAGAGTAAAAGCACGAAGGTTGATGCCGTACAACTATTGAATTTCTTATTCTGTGATAATTATTGTTGTTCCCTATTTATTAATTACACTGATAAACTGTATATTCAATTGTACTCCCCACAGCATGCTCCCTCCCTCTTATTTGTTTAGCTTCAATATTTCTGTTGTTTTGGTGTATATATGTATATAGAATTGTACAGGTTGATTAGGTAGTCCTGTCTAGCCTCGTCACTATTCGCCGGGGTTAGGCTAGGCACTTACCAACACATGGGGTCGGTTGTGCCGATACTACACTCTGTGCATTTTTTTGTGCACAGATCCAGGAGCAGATTTCGGACAGTGGCAGTAGGATATTTATTCCAGGAGTTATCATCAGCCCGGGGACTCTTCGAGGTAGCCTAGCTGCCGTTCACAGGGCGAAATCCCTTTCCTTTATTTCAGTTTGTTTTCATTGTTCCGAAACAGACTTATGTATTTTTATTCATTCAAATTGGTTGTAGTATTCTATAGTAGCCCGTGAGCTAGTGACACCAGGTTTTGGGCTAGTGATGTGTTCTTTTTTTTTTTAAATTTCGCATTCTTATATTATCTTATTAAACTTAAAAGTCTTCCGCATCTATTCAATTGTTGACAGTATATTTTATTGGTGATGCTAATAGAGAATGTATAATATTTGGCTGGCTTAGCTCCGTTAGTAGGTGCCATCACGACGCCCGACGGTGGGATAAATCCGGGTCGTGACACATGTCTTTGCCTCAGCCGTGAAGTCGTGAGAATCAACTCCCTTGTGCACTGTCAGCCACTTCGGGGTAACCCCATCATGTAACTTATCTACTAGCCACTTGTTTCCTCCTGCTTTGGCTCTGTCTCTATAGACCTCATTGTTAGCATTGGGGAGGCCATAAACACCATTTATTATCTCAGGGCTGAAGTAGACTTGCATGCCCCGCACAGTAGTAACACAGGCACCTTGGAAGTCGGTCCTCAAGGCGTTTACATAGAATTCCAGAACTATTGTGTGGTTGGTGTTGTTTGGTTGCCCAGCAAAATAAATCCATCTGCTCTCTATCAAGCGCGTGTAAAATCCCGACATTTTAGCTTCAACTTTTTCCAAGTTTATGCCTCTTTCCCGAACGATGGTCTTGGACAAGAGTTCATCGTATCTCCGCTCACATGCTGCTGATAGAAACCGTTCATGGTAAAAGGGTTCCGCTTGTTCAGCTCCAAATACATATTTTTGTGCAATTTCATTATGGTCCAGATACATTTTAAACCCAAAGTACCTACAAAATAGACCAACAATGTTAAAAGATCATACAAACACTTAAAACAATGTATTAGGAAGTATTTAGGCTGAAGAAATGGGCGAAAAAGGTCCCGGGATGAACTGTGCAAAGGTACTATTTTTTTTTGCCAATTTTGGCACTACCAGTGATTTCTCTTCACGTTCGCGAGCAGACCATCATTTTCGCGAAGAGAAAAAAAATTTTGCCCAGAAATATACCTCCGCGTTCGCGAGCATACCATCGCGTTTGCGAAGGTCATCTTCCTCGCCCAGATTATGTATTCTTTCATGCATTTCTTCAAACAGTTGGGGTGCCCTCTTTTCTTTGTTCTATTACAGGCAATTTAAGAACAGATTTTGCCCAATATTTTTCTTCAAAAACAAACACTCACACTTAACCAATCTCACCCAGCAAGCACAACATATTTTTCACACAAATTTTACATTTAATATCACAAAGTTTTTGAACCCTAGGCACCAATCAACCATGGATGTTCTTCCATTATTTCACACCAAAAAAGAGAAGAAAGATTTAAGAGTGAAGCGAAGAAATCACATACCTTGAGAATGGAGATAAAAATTTGCAGGAAACTTGATGATTATGGATGAATTGATTTTTTGGGCTTAAGGAGTAGAGAGGATTGTTGTTTGAGCAAAAGGGTAAACAGTGCTGAAGGCCACGAATGTGAGTGACCATCACGCAAACGTGAAGGGTTGACGATGTCCAAACCTACGCGAATGCGAGTTGTACTCGCGAAGACGAAGAGTTATGTTTTTCTGCACTTCAACAGTTCTAGCAGCTACTGGAATTGGCTCTCCGGACCACTTCGACTTGCTCAAATCAACTCAAAGAAATCTAAAACTTCGCATATTCGTTATAAATAATATTCTAAGCTATTCTAAAAAAGAAAATTTCAAAAATGACTAAAAATTAAGGAAAACAATGGGTTGCCTCTCACCAAAAGCCGCATTTAACGTCGTGGTATGACACAACTTAAATTTACCACTTTTCTCTCCACTTGGATGATATGAACTGGGCACCTAGCTTGGAATCAAGCTTGTGACCACGAGCGATGGGGGTGGTAAGTTGATGATCAAACCAAGCTTTAAATTCATCATTTTGCACTTCTTGGCTCTCATGTGAGGAATGTCATTTTGCTTTCTTTTTCCCTCAAATTGTAGGATGTATGGTATGAGTTTTTCCTCCTCGCAGTCCTTCATTGATTCGTGTAGTTCAACTTCCATATCACCACACAATTCCAATGTTGAAAAACTCATAGAATGTGATTTCAAACCTCCAACTTGCAATTTTTCTCGGATTTTGACATCCTCTTTTTCCCCCCGAACTAGAGTCAATTTTAACAAATTTTTCATCTACACCGGATGACTCTAATTCCATCTTTTTGTCGGCATCATTAACACTTATGGAGTCAGTTGGCGGATGATCAATTCTTGAATTCTCAAAGTAAAGCTAACTTTCTTCCTCGGAATTGGACTCTTCTTGGCTTCCTTCCACACTCTCAAGTTGGTGGGCATAGTTAGCCTCAACCAATATTTTCATTTGATCTTCCAAAGTGCGGATATGTTCATTATTGTAAGTCGAGCCTTATTTCAAGTCCTCGAGTGCAAAGTTGTGTTCCTCCTCATTTTCAAGAATGGTCTCCAACATGAGCATCATCTTCTCATTTTGAGCATTTTGGGGTTCTTCTTGGTTTTGATTGATAACTAGGGATTTTAACGTGTTTTATGCTCCTTGTTGCTTACGCTTTGATTATAAATTCTTACAAAATAGTTCCAAAAGGCTCATAAGTTGTGCTTGATTGCAGGTTTGATCGACAAAGTGACAAAATGTCAAAATTCGGCTCAAAAGGAGTGAAACCTACTTAAGTACCAAAGACAAGGCAAACAGGACAAATTGGCCTAGTGCGGCCACACTACACTTTGTGCGGTCTGCACTAGGGAGATTCAGACAGTAGATTTCAAGGCATAAAACCTAGTGTGGCCGCATTCCATTCTATGCGGTCTGCACAAGGGAGATTCAAAGAACTGGCAAATCAAGGTTTAAAGCAGTGTGGCTGCAGTGGAGTTTGTGTGGTCCGCACTGGATACTCCGTGGCCGCACTACCATTATGTGTGGTCCACGGTAGAGAGGTTCAGAGAGGTAAAAATTGCCATGGTTCAAGCAGCATGATCTACGGTCATATTTGTGCAGACCGCATTAGAGACCTCCGCGACCACGGTCCATTCTATACGGTCTGCGGAGCCTGAGTTCAGATAAATAAATTTGAAGAGTCAAGAGCCTAGTACGGTCGCAGTCCATTTTGTGCGGCCTGCACTGACCCCGTAGGGGTATTTTTGTCCAATTTTTTCAGCTCAGTGTAAATAGAAACTTTTTCCTTTTTTAGGGTATCAGTTATTTTATTTTAGCAGTTGCGCTCGTGAGAACATCATATATAACCATTTTTCGCATCTTAGCTTAGTTTTAACTATAGATTCTTGTATTTTACTTTAGTGTTTAATTAATATGTCTTCTTTTTCTTCTTTTTCTCTATTTTCTTGTTCAAGCATGAGAAGCTAAACCCATTAGCTTGGGTTGTGGCTCAACCCTAGTGTGGGTAGTTGATGGGTATTGTGAATTAATGTTAGATTGACTATGGGTGTTTATATTTGGGTCAATTTAATGGTTTAATTTATGAATTGGTGGTCGCCAACACTGGTTTGTGCTAAGTTGACTTGGCTCTTCTTGAGAGAGAGAGAGCCTACGTCTCCAAAATTGACCCAACAAGGAAATGGGATGGAATCAAGAGAATTGATAGTCCCAATTAAAGGGTTAAATCTCGAGAGAGTAATTACCCGACTTGAACCCTAGTTGCTTGAGCTAATTTGCCTACCTATTTGGTCGGGAGAGAGTCAATTGGGAAAAATCATTCTCTCTACCGAGAGGTGTGAGAGTGGGTAAAATTATGCAATGGCTATACATATTTCCCCAATCATGTCAATCAAGCCTGAGAAGCAATTACCCGTCAATTAGCCACCTAGCTGAAAGTCACTACCCTAGTGCCCTTTAATATATTAGATACAACTCTTAGCAATTATCTCTTAGCGTAATCTAGTTTCAATCTTAATTTGTAGTTTGATATTAGTCGTTTTTATATACCAAACACCAAAAATGAATGGAAGATCAATTAAGAGAATACACATAATCCTAAGCTAAATTGATACTCGACTCCAATCCTAGCTCTCTGTGAAATTTGATCCCGACCCTTTTATCGGGTAAAATCTATTACGACCCTCTCTTCCTACATTGTAGTAGTGTGGAGTTGGCAGCGATCAACTTTTTGGCTCCATTGCTGGGGAGCTAACGATTTTGACTATCAATTTAGTTAGTTTTGTGTGTTGTTCTTCTTTACTTCTTTGTTACTAATTTGCTTGTGTGAATCGAATAGGTACCAAATGGCTTTAAATGCTAATGACCCTCTTGGAAATGTGCTTGCGAGGGAGGAGGTAGATGAAATTGGAGAAGATGAGGTGCCTCTTGTACCTCCCGGACCACGACGAGGCCGCCAAGCCAATGCTAATGATAATATTCCAGACCCTCCTCCGCCACCTCCAAGAGTGGCTCCTAGAGTATTACCGAATCAAGGGTATGCAAGTGCTATTGTCCCTCCCCAAATCCAGGTGGGGAATTTTCAAATAACCAATGTGATGTTGACCTTGCTCGAGCAACGTAGGTATTTTACGGGCGCCTCCGATCAAAATGCCGACAAGCATCTAAAGGGGTTCTTAGATACATGTTGGGGGAGCAAGCAAACGAATGTGTCCAAAGATGCTCTTAGGTTGAGACTTTTCCCATTCTCACTCCGGGGGAAAGCATTGGATTGGGTAGAGAGACTCCCCAATCATTCCATCACAACTTGGGATGAGTTGGCGGATAAATTTATTGCTAAGTTCTTCTCAACTGGGCATATGGCGGCACTTCGAGATGAGATATTGGCATTCAAGCAAGAATCCATGGAACCTTTACATGAAATTTGGGAGCGGTTTAGAACAATGGTGAAAGAATGCCCAAACAATGATATGACCAAGGCGATGATTCAACAAACCTTCTATCGGGGCATCAACACCACGAATCAATGCATTGTGAACCAATTGGCCGGGGGCAACTTTATAAAGCTTCCTTACATTGAGGCACGTGAGATATTGGATAAGATGGCCAACACATTTTCGGCATAGCAAAGTAGGGCCAATGTTCCTCAAGGCGACCCTATGGTTATTCATTTGCATAAGGAGTTACACGATCTTGAGCAAGCTATAGCAGAGTTGACGACTACTATGAATCAATTGGCTAAGGCACAGTTGCAACAAGTACAAAACCCTGGCAAAATGAATTCCATGGATGGTGTGAATATGCTTAAGGCAAAGAGGGCAACAATCTCAAGGTAATTATGAACAATATGACAACAATGATTGTGGTGATTTTTCAAATGACTGTTATGATGAGCAAAGTGAAGAGGTACAATATGTCAACAACTATCAAGGTAATAGAGGAAACTCTTCAAACCAACAATGGCGACCCCAAGGAAATGGGGTCAATCAACAACAAGGTGGTGGTAATTGGAACAACAATAACAACCAAGGTGGTAATTGGAACAACAACAACCAAGGCGGTAATTGGGGGAACAACAATCAAGGAAACCAAGGGAATTGGAATGGTAATAACAACAATTGGAACAACAATGGTCAAGGCGGGTGGAACAACAATGGAAACCAAGGCAACCGGGGGCAAGGCTTTCAAAGGTCCCCGATGTACCAACAACCGAACAATACGCCTCTGTTTCAATCTCAAGGATCTAGTTCTTCGGGCAATGATATGGGAAGAATAGAAATGATGTTCGAACAAATGATGAAGAAGAACCAAGATTCCAATGCTCAATTGGCTTCCCACAACACCTCTATCCGAAACTTGGATGTGCAATTAGGCCAAATCTCTCAATCGTTGAATACTCGCCCTAAGGGTGCTCTACCAAGTGATACGGTAGTGAACCCGAAAGGTGGTAACAATCTTGTGATGGCAGTTACAACAAGAAGTGGGAGAGGTGGTGATGTGCATGCCTCAAAATATAAGCAAGTTATGGATGATGATGTTGAGTTGCAAGAAAATGATGAACCTTTGATAGTTGAAGATGTGGTTGAGAACAATGTGACCAATGATGTGAGGATTGACATTAATGTGGCAGAGGTGGACACTCAAGATGTCGTGAACTCGTTTAGAGAGCACGTGATTGACATGACCGAGCTGGTGGTGCCCAAAGCCAAGGCACCTCTGCCTAGGCCACCTACGCCTTATCCTAAAAGGCTTTCAAATCAAAGAAATGATAATCAATTCAAAAAGTTCATTGATATGATGAAGAGCTTGTCCACAAATGTGCCGTTGGTGAAAGCCCTTGAACAAATACCGAGCTATGCAAAGTTCATGAAGGAATTGGTGACAAAAAATGGTCAATGGATTGTGAAACAATAAAAATGACTCACCAAGTTATTGCTATCGTGCATTCTATGGCCCCAAAACTTGAAGACCCCCAAGCTTTTACTATCCCTTGCACTATCGGTAGTGCGGATTTTGCCAAGGCCCTTTGTGATTTGGGGGATAGCATAAATTTGATGCCTTATTGGGTCTTCGAGACTTTGGGAATTGGGCAACCTAGGCCAATCTCAATGAGACTTAAAATGGCTGATAGTTCAATAAAGCGACCTTTGGGAATAACTGATGATGTACTTGTTCGGGTGCACAAGTTTATATTGCCAACCGACTTTGTCATTTTTGATTGTGATGTGGACTTTGAAGTCCCAATTATTCTAGGGATACCTTTCCTTGCAACGAGGAAGGAATTGGTTGATGTTGAAGCGGGTGAGCTAACTTTTTGAGTGGGTGATAAAAAGGTCGTCTTCCATGTTTGCAAGTCCATGAAGCAACCCAATAGCACCGACATGTGCTCATTTGTGGACATTGTCATAGCTGGGATAGTGGATGAGACAAGTTCTTTGATTAATGTGGAGGATTCCCTTGTGTCCGTGCCTCTAAATATGGATGTCAATGATGTTGCGAGTAGAGTGGAGTGCATGGATGTTTTACAGGGTATGGGCTCGCACTCTTGTAAGCCTAGTAAATTATCTTTGGATCCTACAAACCGGGAAACTAACAAAATTATCTTGGAGGATGATGCAAAGCCTTCCTTGGATCATCAAAGAAGATCAAATGAGGCGACGCAAGAAGTGGTGAAAATAGAGGTTATCAAGTGGTTGGACCCCGAGGTGGAGCACCCTATTTCTGACGGCTCTTGGACTTTTCCGATGCAATGTGTACCAAAGAACGGTGGCATGACCATGGTGACAAATTCGCAGAATGATTTGATTCCTACAAGAATAGTCACAGGTTGGCGGTGTTGCATGGAATATGGAAAATGGAACAAAGTGACCCGCAAGGATCATTATCCCTTGCCATTCATTGATCAGAGATTTGACTGACTTGTTGGGTGTGCCTTTTGTTGCTTCTTGGAAAGTTTGATGATAGCCATGTGGTGGCACTTCTTGACCTAGAGTGATATGATGGTAAAATGCGTCGTGCCGCGACGTTAAATCAGGTTCTTCTTGGGAGGCAACCCAATGTGTTTTTCTTTTCATTTTCTTAGATTTTCTTGGTAGTATAGGATGTATTTTTTCTCTAACTAGTCGTGAGATGTTGCAGGGATTGAGTTGATGCAGTGCAAAACATTGTGGAAAAATTGTTTAGTCTCTGAAGTTTCCAGTGCAGCCGCACTACACTTTGTGCGGTCCGCACTGGTAAGAGCTAATATGAGGACTCTCTAAAGTTTCCCACCACGGCCGCATGGTATTTTGTGTGGACCGCGATGGAACTCCGCAGCTACGGTCCCTTCTATATGGACCGTGGAGGCTTGGTGTCTCAGGTTTGATTAAGACTACCCAGCGCAGACCGCGGTCCATTTTGTGCGGTCCCGCTAGAAGGTAAGAATGGGTCCCACAGGCTTCTCTATAAATAGACCTCAAGGGTCTCCTATTACCCTTTTCAAATATTTAACTCTCAGAGACCCTAAGATTACTGTTCATCTTCTCTCTTCATCGTAATAGCTTGTTTGCATTGTGTTGATTCACTTCTTCTCAATATCTGGTAACAATTCATCCACTTCTTTTTAGTTTAATTTTTTAATTTCATTTTATTTTCTATTATGTTAGTTTTGTAGTCTTCACCTCCCGTAATTTTTCAATTTTTAGGTTAGTTTAGGTTAGCTGTTAATTTTTGTGTGCTTGGTGAGCATAATTAACTAGGTAATTGAGTAGGGACCAAATCTAGGTGAAAAATTTGAACAAAAATGCAAAATCCTAGAACCCTAACTCGGTGTCATATATGGGCACCCTCCGTGGACCGCAGTCCTATTTGAGTAGTCCATGGTGATGATTTTTTGAAAGTTGAACTCTTGACCAGCGCGGCCGCACTACATTTTTGTGCGGTCCGCGTTGGGCCGCCGCGGCCGCGATACTACCCTGCATGGTCCGCGGTTGTCAAATTCAAAGAGTGATTTTTTTAGACCTTAGACCTATGCGGACCGCGGTCATTCTTGTGCGGTCCGCGGTGGCCTTAGTGCGGCCACACTACCATTTTGTACGGTCCGCACTAGGCATGCTCTGCAATTGTCTGCTGCAACTGTGTAATGTTGTTCTGTAATTCTTCCTACACTAATGTCTCACTGTCTCTGCTGATACTAATAATGTTAGATATTGTGTTTGCAAATAATGGTTAAACAACGAGGCGAAAAAGAATCAAAACAACCCAGGAGAGGTGAATCCTCCCAAGGGGGCAAAGGGAAGAGAATGGTTCAACTCACTCCTTAAGCTCGGGAAAACATAAAACAGACCAGGAAGCTGATAAAAGCCGCAGATAGAGTTGCGTCTCATTCCTCTGGGAGTGAGTACTAACCGTCAAGGGATATCTCTTCCGACTCAGTCCCAACTCATTTAGTCTCCAACTTTCAATTGACTGATGATACTCCTCCACTATCACCCACTATCCGGAGGCTAGTTAATGTCATTTATGATTCATCTGAGGGCTAAGCAACCGGTAGTGGGGACGACTCAACCTCCCCCACAGCTTCATTATCTGTGGAGAGTGCAGGCGGAGATGAGGAGGAGGTGCAGGGAGTTGAAGGTGGTGAGCCTCGGGTGGGAGGCATTGACCGAACTAGGAAGCTCGCTATTTGGGAGGACAGATTTGTGAGCCAAGTGGCGTACCATAAGTTTAGGGAGTGGTGGCCGGTGAGGAATTTGATACCGGAGCGGAGTTTTATTGACAAAGACTTACTACCCCAGAACCCTGACGTGCAGGTGCAATTTAAACTAGTGTGGGCTGGTAAATATTTATGGAAAAGTGTATAGATGCCAATGAACACATGGTCAAGGAATTTTATTATAATATAGCCCATATCGTCAAGGGTTCCAAAGTGACCATGGTTCGAGACAAAAAGGTGTTATTCATCGGGGAGTCTCTGAATGATTATTTGGGCTTTAAAGAAAAGGACGAGACTCTGTATCTAGCAAAGTTGGAGATGGGCGAGGGAGTCCGTCCATGGTTAGCTCAGTACCTGGAAATCCCAGGTACCATTCCTGAGTGGTTGACTCCGGAGGTAAAAAGACTGAGGAGGAACCTGAACTTTGAAGCTAGGGGTTTGGAGACCTTTATTTCCAGCCGGTTGGACCTTACTACACATGACCAGACTCTTCCTCTCCACCGGGCTGTGTTGATTGCATCGATCATGGTGGGATACCCCATTAATGTGGGGAATGTGATGTCCCACATTATCTCATTAGTGGGAGCGGAGCATGACCAGAACTACCCTTACCCCAACACCTTCTCTATGTATTCCAGGACTTGGAGGTGGAAAATAAGCCCTATGATGTCAAGGCCAAACCAGTAGCCCCGTTCTCATGGTATAGTTTGAAGGGGCCAGACAAACCCAAGGATAAGAACTACAAGGCCCCTGCTTCTGCCCCGACTGTCCAGTCCGAACAGCAAGTTATGGTAGAGGCCTCCACTGAGCCTGCCTCCATAGTTGCTGACATACCTCCCAGACCTTCCACTACTGCTGACTTGCCTCCTGGTCCTTCTACCTCAGCTGGCCCAGAGATTCCATCCTTCCGTGTCCATCCTATCACTGCCCATCGGCTGAGCCAGACACTTCAGAGCCTAAACAATAGGATGTATACTACTTCATCCAAGTTGTCTTCCTTGACCTCCACCATTGCAACTCAGTCGGTTCCTCAGCCAATACAGGTCCCACAGTCCATTGAGGATGCATTGAAGAAGCTACTAGAAAATCAGGAGAAGATCCTCAGTACCCAGGCTGCTTTGGCAAAGGCAGTGGATTATCACGGCAAGGCTCTAAAGGAGCTTGTTAAGGAGCACAAGAAGCTTCACAAAAAACGGGCCTCCAGGGAGTGCGTGAAGTAGTCGAGGGCAGATGTAGATAAACTGAAGGAAGACTAGTTGCCTTTAGACTTATTGTTTGAGGACCCAGCTCCAGCAGTAGTTCCAGTAGCAGCCATAGATCCGTAGTAAACACAGAGGCCTCCAAAGAGGAAAAGGATGATCCCGAATGCAGATGATGCCATTATCCAGTTGGCAGACCTACCAAAGGCTTCCTCCAGTCATCCATAGAATGTACCAGATCCACAGTTGGTCCAGGTCCAGTCCCAGGTCCCAGCAGCTTAGTAGCAGGAGACCAGGAACCAGGTTGAGGTTCCCATGCATACCGAGGACCCAGGGACCACTCATTATCCTATGCAGATTAACATGGATTAGGGAGTCTTCATATCCTTTCTTTATTACTTTTTGGTGCTTATTTGTTTAGTTGGCATTGGGGACAATGCTAGCTTTTATTTGAGGGGTTGCGCCCTACATTTTATCCTTGGATGATTGTATATATACTGATTTAGTTTATGCTTTCTTTGATTTTCATTTAGACTGTATATAATTTTACATTTAGCTACTTTATCGCAGTTTTTATCTTTCATTTGGTATGTATATAAAGTTATATCATTGTATATATTCATTCCCTGTTGTATATTCATTCCCCTATAATACATATTCATTCTATTTTCTATTTCGCAAAAAAAAATTTGTTTTTAGCTTCTTATATAGGCTCGTAGCATTTTGTTTTGTTTTTGACATTTTTAATAAGCCTTTGGTTTTGTTAATACGACAGTTCTTTCCAAAGGTGGAGTATTGTGTGAATCGGGTGGCTCTTCCTAATGATAGATGGCGTGACAACCTTCTTAAGGGTTTGGTTCTGTTTTTGTTTTTGTTTTTGTTTTTGGTAGTTTATAGTTAAGGGTACCTCAAGCAAAACTTCACTTGGGCCTAGCACATTTGCCTTTGATCCCATGGTCAAAGACAAAATGTTGTGTTTAGGATGGTGAAAGTTGTGGCCTTGAGACTCTTGCGTTAGCCGATAATCATCAAGTGATTTTTCTGGACCATTGTGTGCTCAAATCGTATCTATGGTCGTTGTGGGCCCCCGACTATATGTCTTTAGCAATCCTTTAGCTTGTGTGGTGAGAAATCGAATTGCAAGTCCAAGTCACGAGCCATTGGTCTAAAACTTGCCCTGAATGTTTGTTGAGGCAAAATGTTGAGTGAAATTTGACTTAAGAAGTTATTATAGTCTCTTATTGATCCAAATAATAGTTGAACAAATTCCATAGCCTACCAATGATATGATATCTAGTTAACCCTTTCCATCCTTAGACCTTCTTCTTTCAAGAACCATGTTACAATCATATAGCCATTCTAAAAGATATCCGCTCTTGGCATTCGATCTTTCCTTGAGCACATGGCAAAAGTATAAGTTTGGGGGGAGCGACGAGGATGACAACAAAGTGGTATAAGGTACAAAAGTGAAGAAAAGGAAAGGCAATGAAAAAGAAAGAAAAGCAAAAAAGACAAAAAGAATGCTCAATGTGAGAAAGAATAAAAAGGGATTCAAGGAAAGTAAAAGAAAGAAAGGTGTGGAAAGTTGAAAAAGGAGAAAAGAATTGAAATGCATAAGAAAGAGTGAGAATGTGTCTCTCTAACCCCTTAGAAAGAGGTGAAATGACTCAAAGAGTCAACTGAATTGTGCCAAATGAATCAAAAGAAGTGATTAAGGGAAGATGGAACCCACTTGAACAAAAACATTACCTACGCTAAACCAAAAGCCTTCACAATGACTCCACAAAAGCCCTATATGATCTTGAGTTGGATGAAGCTTTCATTAGTGGATGCTTACATAAGAGGCAAGCATATGGTACCTAGAGCCGGACTTGTGACCTTTTCTTGAGAGAGATGAGTGAATTCCTATTGACCTCGATTTGTGTGTCATACTCTAAAAAGGTTAGGTTTGCTTAGGGAGAGTTGAGGATGTGTGAGTTTGGGTTCCACAATGACCAAAGTAATTGAGAGAGTTCTTTGAGGTAATGAGTCAACTCTTGATGCTCTTGTGTCATGCTTGATCCATGGTTTTTCAAAGGTTAAATGTTATTAATGATGTATTCGTATTGAGGGCAATTGTTAGTCCCAATTGATGCTTGTTGAGGTTACTTTAGGATAGCTAGAAATTCTTGGATTTTACCTTTAGGGGTTGATCTTATTTTGCTTGCTTGAGTACAAGCAAAAGCTTAAGTTTGGGGGAGTTCATTGTCGATGCCCCCTTTTTCTAAGGCGAAATAGGGTTAATGACATTTGGGCGGACAACTCTTTTCCTTTTGGGAATTGGGTTTGATATTTAGAAGAGTCGCCACCTAATGATTAAGTGAATTAGGACACTAAGAAAAAAAAAGTAGATATAAAAAAAAGAGAAGAACCAGAGAATGGGTAAGGGCTTGAAATTATCTCGGAGGGAAGGTGTTAGGCACCCCCCATGATCCACTAGTGTGGTTACCGGCCATGCTACAATTGTGACTTTAAATGTATACAACAAATAAACATACAAGACAACTTTCGCGTAACTATTGCAAACAAAGGGAAGTGTAAAAGTTAAACATGCTAAAGTTTGGGAATATGCGATTTCATAATTATTTAAAGAATACACAAGTGCAGAAAATGGGAGTCAAATAGTTGGTACATATAATCAAACAAAGGAATGAAATGGGGCGGAGTTTTGGAAAAGAAACAGTACTGAAAATTAAATAACTGAAAGAGATTTTAAATGATTAAACTAAAAGACGAGGTTTAAAAGAACTGAAAACTGACAGTTTTAAAAAGGTACAAATTTTCAGTGGTCTGAGAGTCCAGGGTCCCAAAGTGGAACCCTAACTCGAACACAAAATCAAAATCTTCAAAGGAAACCCCCAAATCCTAGGGTTTCAAAATTGAATCAGACATGGAGGTGAGGAAACAAGCCATTTGTTTCAGAGTCTCAATAAAACAGATATGTTAGCATGTTTGAACGACAAAGGAAGAAAAACCATGAAGAACATATTTAAGAAAACTCGGAACCTAAATAAGTTCAGAAGAAGGAGATAATACAAACTTGAACATAAGTAGATGAAGTATGTAAGAACATGAACAGAGTCCAGTAAACAAAAATCAAATAACTTAATGGTAAACACATATAGTAAAAGAGTAAAGAAAAACATAGCAAAGATTAACAGTAGTAATATATATAGTAAAAAAAGAAAAGTAAAAGACAGTATATGCATAATAAAAAGCAATCACATGAGTAGGGTATAGACAAACACACATAAACCAAAGAAGAAGAAAAATCTTTTTCAAAAAATCCATTCAGAAACCCTAAAATCGGAGAGAAACGATTTTGAAAAGAAACTTTTGGGGAAAACACTTTAGATAGCAAGAAAATCATAGATACAGTATAGATCTAAGCAAATAATGGTGAAAGAACCTCGAATAGCTTAGGGTTTCGGAGAAACCCTAGAAATGAGAAAGGCTTGGAACAGGTCTGATCTTGAGTCGGAGAGGTCAAGAATCAGGCTCCTGAGTCTTGAATATGCTAGAGCATGGTCGGAGAAACCATGGAATCAAAGATTGGAGAAGATTGAAGGGAGAACCATCGAAGTCAGCTTTCCAGACCTCAAACACCCAAGGTCTAATGGTGGAGAGGGTGAGTAGAGACCATCCATGGCCTGGGAATCCATGGATTCCGGTGAAAACATGGTGAAATAAGGTAGAAGGAGGTTAGGGTTTCGGAGAGTTGTTGAGAGGATTTTGAGAGGGTTTGGAATTCAAGGTCGGCGGGCCAGGTGAGAATGAGGGATTAGGGTAGGTCTTTGGGGTTAAAAATGGTAAGGGGAATTTGTGGTCGTTGATCAAATTGATCAACGGCCCGGATCAATTAATGGGAACCAGACGGGTTTTAATTATTGGGTCGGGGCCGGGTTAATATTGGGATTAGGACGATTTAGTTAGGGTAGAACTGGGTCAATTTAAGGGCTATAATTGAAATAAAATGGGGCTGTAATTGAAATGAATTGATGCTGAATGTTAAATAGCCAATTTTACCCTTTTTATTTATAAAAAATAGTAAAATGATTTTAATAACTGATTTAAAAATACTGACCCAATAAATAATATATAAATATTAATTTAAAAAATACTGAAACTAATTTTATAATTATAGAAATGCTATTAATCTTAAAATAGGTTAAAATTGCAATTGTATGTAATTTAGCTTTAAGAATACCAAATAAATTTGTAAAAATATACAAAATCACCTTAACTATATTTTGGTAATAAATATGATAATAAAATAGGTCATTCACCAAAATGATAATCTTTGGGAATAATTATTGGATTTTATTCTGCTAAAATAGATAATAAATTAATTTTTAAAATATTTAAAAATTATGTAAAATGCCAAAATACTTGGGCATGCTTATATATGCATGTACATTCTATTTTGAAAGTATTTTGTATATGAAAATTATATAGGGAAAAATTGGGTATCGACAACTGCCCCTTTTTACCCGGGAAGAATGAAAGAGTTGTCGGGTAAAGATATGATGGCCAATTTTGACCGAACGAAATGATTTGATGAATTTTGGCCAAGCTCTGGTTCCTGAGCTACCTACATATCCTTGATCTTACAGGAATCATGTCGTATGTAGTTCAGGATCCATTAGCGGAACATGCCGATGGAGATTTTTTCAAGAACGGACGAGATATTTGGATTGGGGTAGCGAGTTTAACAGAGTCGCGGAAACTAGAATGGGATTGCTCCTACTGAGATGGCCGTTGTTAGTCGGTTTACTTGCAAATAAACAACACGAGCGCATATGTTATGCATAAATTTAAACATGATGCAAGTTCCCGTTAGACCATGAATGCTGTCTTTCGATGATGACGTCCTCAAACTGTGATGTCCTGGGCCATGAAGCGTATGATAAAGGATTCGTAGGCTATGAAATGATGTTTTCAGGCTATGAGAATGATGTCTCCGAACCATGATGCCTTTGAATAATGATATGCAAGAGATAAAGGAGTCCTTAGGCCATGGCATGGCGTTCTCGGGTTATGAAGATGGTGCCTCCGAACAATGACTCCCTTTGGACAATTTGGCGATCTTTTAGCCCATGAAATGCAGAAGGTGGCGATCTTTCAGCCCATGAAATGCAAAAGCTGATGATCTTTCAGCCAATGCAAGATTTATATGAAGTGGCGATATTTCAGCCGATGTAAAGCATAAATATAAATGGCGATCTTTCAGCCGATACAAGATTTAAATAAAGTGGCATTATTTCAGCCGATGCAAATGTAAATGAAGGTGGCAATCTTTCAGCCGATGCAGGATTTAAATAAAGGTGGCGATATTTCAGCCATGCATATGGAGGTAGAGCTTAATCTCAGAAGGAAGAATGGTAGCCTTATGAAATGCAAAAAATGTAGATGGAGGTAGAGCTTAACCTCGGAAGGTAGAAAGGTAGCCTTATGAAATGCAGAAGAATGCAAATGGAGGTAGATCTTAACCTCGAAAGGCATAAAGGTAGCCTTATGCAACACAGGAGAATGCAGATGGAGGCAGAGCTTAACCTCGGAAGGCAGAATGGTAGCCTTATGCAATGCAGAAAAATGCATAAAAATGCAGATGGAGGCAGAGCTTAACCTTGGAAGGCAGAATAGTAGCCTTATGCAATGCAGAAGATGCAGATGGAGGTAGAGCTTAACCTCGGAAGGCAGAATAGTAGCCTTATGAAAAGCAAAAAAATGCAGATGGAAATGAAAATCTGCCCCAGTTTACTGGGTTGCTGCTTCTGATGGCTACTTGTGATGATCGGCTGAAGTTACTTCGGAATTTTGAGGGTCCTCCTCAAAATTCTGCCCTAGTTTCCAATTGCAGGGGGAAATGAAAATTTTATTGAATTGTGACCGAACCCATAAGGCTGCCTACGTATCCCCTCTTAAACGGGAATCAGGTCAGACGTAGTTCAAATTACATCATATAAGGAAATCATAAGTGCTACGCATAGTATCGCTTTACTGCATCTGAATTGATCGTCTTCGGCCAAACTTCTCCATCCATTTCTGCAAGTATGAGGCTCCTCCCGTTAGAACCTGGTGAACCATGTACGGACCCTGCCAGTTGGGAGAGAATTTCCCTTTGGCTTCATCTTGATGTGGAAAGATTTTCTTCAATATCAGCTGCCCTGGTGTGAATTGTCTTGGCTTGACTCTTTCGCTGAAGGCTCTGGACATTCTGTTCTGATAAAGTTGACCATGAAAGACTGCGTTCATTCTTTTTCCATCTATGAGGGCTAACTGCACGTAGGGACTCTTTACCCATTTTGCGCCGTCGAGTTTTCCTTCATGTATGATTCTCAACGAGGGAATTTCTACCTCGGCGAGAATGAATGCCTATGTGCCATAAACTAGCATATAGGGAGTTGCCCCGGTTGATGTGCAAAATGTGGTGTGGTACCCCAATAAAGCAAATGATAGCTTCTCGTGCCACTGTTTATGCTCTCATATCATTTTCCTTTGTATCTTCTTGATATTCTTGTTGGTGGCCTGTACGGCTCCGTTCATCTGAGTTTTGTAGGCTGTAGAATTCTTGTGTTTGATCTTGAGGGTTTCACACATAGCTTTCATCAAGTCACTGTTGAGATAGGAACTATTATCAGTGATGATTGACTCCGGAATTCCGAACCGACAAACAATGCGGTCGCGGACAAAGTCTGCTATGACTTTCTTGGCCACTGCTCTATAAGATGTTGCTTCAACCCATTTGGTGAAATAATCAATGACCACTAGAATGAACCTGTGCTCGTTCGATGACATCCATTCCCCAAGAGGTGAACGGCCATGGCGAGCTTGTTGTAGTAAGCTCGTTTGGAGGCACCTTTATCGTGTCTGCATGTATCTAACAGCGATGGCACTTTCAGACATACTGGACACTGTCCGTTTCCATATTCATCCAAAAATATCCTGCCCGGAGTATCTTCTTGGCTATGATAAAACAGATCATATGTGGATTCCCAGCATGGATTTCTTCTAACAGTTTAGATGCTTCATTTGCGTCGACACACCTTAGTAATCCCAAATCAGGAGTCCTCCTATACAGGATTCCTCCGCTGTGAAAGAAATTGTTAAATAATATCTAGAGTGTGCGCCTTTAGTGGAATTTGCAAGCACTAGATATTCTCCCTTGGTTAAATGTTCCTTGATGTCGCAGAACCAAGGCTTTCCATCTGCTTCCTCCTCGACATGAGCACAGTAAGCTGGCGTATCATGAATCTTTACTGGAATAGGGTCTATGAAGTTCTTATCTGGATGCTGAATCATAGATAATAGAGTTTCAAAGGCATCGGCAAACTCATTCTGGATTTTGGGGACATGCCGGAACTCTATCTTTGTGAACTTCTTCCTCAACTCTTGTACATGATGCAAATACGGGATTATCTTGGAGTTCTTGGTCTCCTATTCTTCTCGGACCTGATGTATAAGCAAATCTTAATCTCCAATCACTAGCAACTCTTGGACGTTCATGTCAATGGCCATTTTGAGCCCTAAGATGCAAGCTTCGTACTCTTTCATATTGTTGGTGCATGGGAACCTGAGCTTGGCAGATACCGGATAATGTTGGCCGGTTTTTTATACTAGGACTGCCCCTATGCCAACTCCCTTGAAATTTGCTGCTCCATCGGAAAACATCCTCCAACCATCATAGGATTCTGCTATATCTTCTCCTATGAAGGATACTTCTTCATCAGGAAAATACGTCTTTAGAGGCTTCTATTCTCCATCCACAGCGTTTTCAGCGAGGTGATCTGCTAGTGCATGTCCTTTGATTGCTTTTTGAGTCACGTAGACAATGTCAAATTCACTCACTAGGATCTGCCACTTGGATAGCTTGCTTGTGGGCATGGGCTTCTGAAAGATGTACTTTAATGGATCCATTCTTGATATGAGATACGTGGTGTAAGCACAGAAATAGTGCCTCAACCTTTGAGCTACCCAAGTCAGAGCGTAACAGGTGCGTTCTAATAAAGATATCAAGCCTCGTACGGGGTCAACTTCTTACTGAGATAATAAATGGCATGCTCTTTTCTACCCGTTTTATCATGCTGCCCTGGAACACAACCAAACGCTCCATCCAATACTACAAGGTAGAGTAGTAGTGGTCTACCTGGTTTGGGCGGAACCAAGACCAGCAGCGTTGACAGGTACTCCTTGATTCTGTCGAAGGCTTTCTGGCAGTCGTCAGCCCATTTGGTAGCCGCGTCCTTCTTTAGCATTTTAAAGATTGGCTCACAGATGACAGTAGATTGTGCTATGAACCGGCTAATATATTTAAGTCTTCCCAAGAAACTCGTTACTTCCTTCTTGTACTTCGGTGGTGGAAATTCTTGGATGCCTTTGAACTTTGATGGATCCAGTTCTATTCCTCAGCAACTCACAATAAGCCCAAGTAGTTTTCGGGCAGAAACCCTGAATGCATATTTGGCGGGATTCAGTTTCAGGTTGTACCTTCTCAGTCTGTTGAAAAACTTCCTCAAATCATCCATGTGATCAGTGGCTTTCTTGGACTTGATGATAACATCATCTACATACACTTCGATTTCTTTGTGTATCATGTCATGGAAATAGTAGTCATGCCCCTCATGTAGGTAGCCGCAGCGTCCTTTAACCCAAATGGCATCATCTTGTAACAATACATCCCCCATGGCGTAATGAAGGCTGTTTTTTCAGCATCTTCTTCGTCCATATAGATATGATGATACCCAGCAAAAAAATCCACAAACAATTGCAGCTCGTGCTTGGCGCAGTTATCTATCAAGATTTGTATATTCGGTAAGGGGAAGTCATCTTTTCGACTGGCCCGGTTGAGATCCCGGTAGTCGACGTAGATTCTGACCTTCCCATCCTTCTTCGGTACTGGCACAATATTCGCTAGCCATGTTGGATACTCTACTACCGTGAGGACCTTAGCTTTGACCTACTTATTGACTTCTTCCTTGATTTTTGGAGTCATGTCTGGCTTGAACCTTTTGAGCTTCTGCTTTATCGGTGGGCATGCAGGATTGGTTGGCAGTTTATGAGCCACAATAGATGTACTGAGACCGGTCATATCATCATACGACCAGGCGAATATGTCCTTGTATTCCCTTAGGAATTCCGTGTACTCTTCCTTTTCTGATGGTGAGAAATAAACACTACTTCGCATTTCTTTGATGTTTTCTGCATCCCCCAGATTGATGATCTCAGTCTTATCCAGGTTAGACTTAGGTCTATTCTCAAATTCTCAACTTCTTTAACAATTTCTTCTGGTATATCATCTTCTTCTAAGTCATATTCGTTTGTTGTGTTGTCTTGTTGCGTGTCACAATCGTCAATTCATCAGGATAAGTAATAGTAATGTTGTTTAAATAAAGTAATGAGAGGAAATAATAATAGAGAGATTTGTAAGAAAATTGAAATACTTTAATAAATTACATAATTGTTTTGAACATTGGAGCTCTTTTTTGAAAGAAATAAAAATGCGAAAGGAAAATAAACTAGTAAAGCAAAATAATGTGTGGTGCTTTGTTCAGCCTTGCTACCCTGAAGCATGCCGAGCTCTGGTGGTTCTAACAGTCCAGTTGTTGAGGCGTGCTCCTCTATTTACAGCCTTTATAGAAGGGCCTTCCTCTCCCTCCTAAAAAATGACATAACAGTCCAAACCATCCTCTTCTAAGAACAAATTCCTCATTGCTGCTAATGCTTCCTCTTCTTCTGACCCATAGATGACTTCGGCTGGTTGAAAAGTCTGTTCCAAACAGAGTATCGACTTCTCCAATGGATAGTAAGGGTCGGCCCAAGGTGGCGACCGGTCCTTGAGTTCTTCCCAGGTATACTCATATCCTAATCCGAAGGTGGTGCCATGCTTCTTGAGCTTGATAGGCTTAGCGATTCCTTGGAGATTCTTGTCAAGTCCTTCGCCAGGTTCATACCCGCACCAGTTCAATATGCTTTCGATTTTGTTATCCCACCATTTGTCCTTGTCCACGACGTTGACTCACTCGATGTGGTAGTAGGTTTCTCTGCCTATCTTTCTTCTTCCTCCGATTGCTGGGATGGTCTGGCGACTGTATATGGGATTGCTACCGTCGCCATGAATAATCACCTCTTGGTGATTCCACTCAAACTTCACCTCCTGATGTAGGGTTGATGCCACAGCCCCAGCGGCATGGATCCAGGGTCGTCCCAATAGCAAGTTGTAAGATACTGGGATGTCTATTACTTGAAAGTCGACATCGAACCAATTAGGTGTAAGGCCCCGTGAAATCCCTACTCAAATACCCGGATCCGATGTTGCCAAGCTAGGAGCATGTGTTAGTAATTAATAAATATGCTTCGCGGCGAGCAAGCTCGCCGCGGCGCGGACCTTTTTGGATTGAATAATGCATTAAAAAGTCAATAATAAGTTTCCAGAAAAAATCAAGAAATTCGGTCCAGAATGCGGTCGCATAATTGAAATGCGGACCGCATATCTGCCGCAGAGTGAGGCAGAACGTTGGTTAAAATTGATGTCAGTTATGCGGTCGAAATGCGGTCGCATAATCAAAATTCGGACGGCATAGTCGTCGCATATTTTAATTTGAGTTTTGCGCGGGTCAGTTCTGCGGTGCACTTTGCGACCGCAGAACATGAATGTGGACCGCATTCTTACCGCAGACTGAGTCAGAGTGTTTAGTTTCCGGGGAGCATTTTGCGGTCCATTATGCGGACCGCATGTTGACTATGCGATCGCAAATGCGACCGCATAGTTGACTCGGGGCTCCAATTTTTCTAATTTTTGACCCGACTTCCATATCGATATATTCGACAATATGGCTCATTCTAACCATATTTTTCTGAGATTTTTAGAGAGAGAAAGAGGGTCTTAGAAGTGGAAAGTGTCCCCCATCAAATTCTCCTTAGAATCTTGCTATATCATTGAAACTAATCAAGTGAAGGCTCCTGAATCTTCATCCCAAGAGGTAAGGCTCCATTACCTCAGCTCATATTTGTATAGTTAGCCATATGGGGTCATTAGGGAAGTAATTGATGGGTATGAGAATGAATATCTTGCATGCGTACCATCATAGAGTATTGGAAAGTAGTTAAATTAAAAAAGAGGCAATTGGGGTACAAAATGATAGAAATTCCTCACAAAAAGGGGCCTAAGGTCATAAAGCACCTTTAGTGTTTGATGATATGCTCGAACCAAGCTAGAACTTCAGTTTCATCTCTTATTCTCAATTTAATTTGAAATTCTTGCTCAATAGATCGAAGCGCTAAGAGCTCCGGAAATTTGTAAAAGAGTAGAAAAGCTTTATTGAGGTATGTATGGCTAAAGCCCTTTTTATTAGAAATTGAGCTCCATTGTCATTTCGAAAGTATGGTAAGAGTTAGATTGGCTAGAGTATTGATTGTCATTACGCATTAATTGAATTGCATATAACTATACATAATCATGAAGGATGTGCCTCAATGTGAATAATGCAAAAATCTTGATGATTAGAGAATGATGAAAAGTATAATTATGTGTTGACTTACTTGGGCTATAAGCCGACATTGAAACAAGGAACTATTCATGCTAGCTATGTGCTCATTTACCTGTGATTTGTAACTTGAACTATCCTTGATATGTGTGGGATAGATATTTGAAGGTGTTGACTGATGAGAATTGAGTAATACCTCCAATGAGGTGACCTAACCGGTCAGGTCGTGATCGGACACCATGCCGAACACATGGTGGTAATGTGCCGATATTGGATTCCGGATAAGGGAAATGAAATATTGATTGTGAGCAATACCTCCAATGAGGTGACCTAGCCAGTCGGGTCGTGACCGGACTCTGCTCGTGATGGCGGTGGTAATGAGAACACTGGTGAACACGCGATAGAATTTCCCTAATCTGTGTTGTGGAAATTGTATGAAGAATTATATGAATTGTTTCTTTGATTTTCTCGTATTAATTGCTTGTATCTATTTGATAGTTCTTTCTAGTAAAATGGTGTTCAGTTATACATACCAGTACAATTCAAATGTATTGACGTCCCTTTTGCCGGGGGCGCTACATTCGTATTATGATTGTAGGTGGCTCCATAGCGGATAGTACCGACCGTGTGTAGCAGAGCATTCTTCTACTCAAAGTCTCGGTGAGCCCCTTATTCTTCCATGGGGCTATATGGTGTATCTTTTGTTATTACAGCCTTTCTCTTTTGAGGTATAGCCGGGGCCTTGTCGTCGGCATAGTCATGCTTAACTGTTGTATCCTTAGAGGCTCCAATGACACTAGTGTGGTTATGTACAGGTTCGGGGAGTCCACTATATGTATATGTTGTAATCCTAAACTTGTGATCTCCTTAAGCCGTAACTCTAATAGAATCCATGAAGCTAGCTTATGATCGGTAAATTTTTATGATATGAAATGAACCAGTAATGTGGTATACACCGTGTATTATCGTCCAAATTAATCAAAGGCATGAGTTTCACATTCATATTGAGTTGGGGTAGAAAGAGTTCGGTAAGGCTTGCTCAGTCGGGTTCACTTGATTGAGCGCCGGTCGCGCCTCCCAAGGTTGGGGCGTGACAGTATGCCCCATTTGCAGACACAAACTGATTTCCCCAATAGTGGATCTTTGGGAACTATCGAAAGCTTTGACACTGATGGATCCATCCTTGATCTCATGCAAGCTCTTTCCCAATGTTTTGAGAGTCACCAATGGACAAATATTGAGGCTGGACCCTCTGTCAATTGGAATCCTGGTGATGAAATAATCCTCGTATTGCACAGTGATGTGCAATGCCTTATTATGGCTTAAACCTTCCGGTGGCATCTCATCTTCGTAGAAAGTAATTTTGTGACTCTCCAATACTTGCCCTACCATGTTTGCTATTTATCCTCCAGTTATGTTGCTGGGTACATATTCCTTGCTCAGCACCTTCAATAAGGCATTCTTATGTGCGTCAGAGCTTTGCAGCAGAGATAGGATGGATATCTATGCCGGTGTTTTATTCAATTGATCAATGACTGAGTACTCCTTTGCTTGTATCTTCCTCCAGAGATCATCGGGCCCAGTTTCAGTCGGCCGTCCAGAGGCTTGCTTACTCGATTCAGCTAAATTTTTCAGAGTATAAACCCTGCCAGTTCTTGTCATGCCCTGTGCCATAACTGCTTCTCCAGATTTGGCTTTCCCTTTAATCCTCGCCTTGGCTGTATAATCCCAAGGGATGGCCTTTTTATGGAATGGTGCTATGGCCAATATTGTTACCGAAATGGGCACCCTTACTTTGGAAGGTAACACAGCAACATCAAATGGCATAGGTGCCTTTGGGGACCCAAACTTGACCTCAATCGGTCCTAGCATTTTTGTAGAAGAAGGCACTTCGAACTCAAGTGGTATGGACATGTGCACTTCAGCGTCTCCAAAAGGCTGGATCTGGACTACAATCGGATTAAGTGTGACTATTGGTTTCTTTCGCTCGTCACCTTCAGCGATCAATCGGATCGATCCTTTGGGGTCCCAATCATCTTCTATCTCAATCATGTGAACACCTCCACCCTTGTTGTCTGGTAGAGGGTTTTTGCGGACATTCAGAACAGGATCATTTGCCAAGATGATCATGTTGTCAATCAAAGCTTGGATCTTATCCTTTAAAGAGCGGCATCCATCAATGGTATGCCCCTTCATGCCGAAATGGTATACATAGGTTTTGTTTGGGTTAACCCATTATTAAGGATTTTTTGGGGTTATGGCAGAGATAGGGGTGACGTAACCAGCAGCTTTAAGGCTTTCATACAACTGGTCAATTGGTTCGGCAATGGCGATGTATTGTTTGGGGAGGTCTGCGATCAAAGTTTGGCCGGGGTCTAGGGAAATTTTGGCAAGGGGAGGTGATTGATAGTGGGCTTGTTGGGTGTTGTAGGCTTGGTAGATGTGTGCGGCTTGGGAGTATTTGGGTGAGGTAGGCTGATATGCGAGAGGTGGAGATGATTGGTAAGTAGGTGGTGGAGCTTGGTAAGAGAGCAAAGGTGCTTGGTAATTTAAGGTAGATTGATATGTAAGAGGGGGTATTGGGTAGGTTTGGTATTTTATTGGGGATTTTGTTCTCTGTGCAACCATCACGGCACTCACGTCCCTTTTCTTGGACGTGCCACCAGACTGTAGAGCCTTGTTGGTATCCTGTAATGCTTCAAAGTTAGTGACCATACCACTTTTAATACCTTCCTCGATCCTCTCCCCTAGCTTGATGATGTCGGAAAATTTATGGCCTTTAATCGGCATCAACCTTTTGTAGTACGGTGGGTCTTGAGCCCGAATAAAAACCCTGTTCATTTGCTCTTCTTCTAAAGCTGGACTGACCTTGGCAGCTTCTATTCTCTGCCGACTGCACTGCTGATCGACTGGTTTTACCGCAAATACGCCTTTGCAAAATTTAGGAGGTGATAATATCGGAAGGGCGCAACCTTTCATTATAAGCATTGCTATGTTATTTTGTTTGGAACAAGTGGAATATGATGTTGAATATGCAATTACAAGAATGAAACAAATTGTCACGTATTTGCATGTTCATAAAGTAATGATTACAATAATGCTCATAATTACAACAGTATTGAAGTAATGACCATCGAAGTCAGCTTTCCAGACCTCGAACACCCAAGGTCTAATAGTGGAGAGGGTGAGTAGAGACCATCCATAGCCTGGTAAGCCATGGATTCTGCTGAAAACATGGTGAAACAAGGTAGGATGAGGTTAGGGTTTTAGATAGTTGTTGAGAGGATTTTGAGTGGGTTTGGGATTCAAAGGCGGCGGGCCAGGTGAGAATGAGGGATTAAGGTAGGTCTTTGGGGTTAAAAATGGTAAGGGGAGTTTGTGGTCGTTGATCAAAATGATCAACGACCTGGATCAATTAATGGGAACCTCGCGGGTTTTAAATATTGGGTCGGGGCTAGGTTAAAATTGCGATTCGGACGATTTAATTGAGGTAGAACTGAGTCGATTTAAGGGCTATAATTGAAATAAAATGGGGTTGTAATTGAAATGAACTGAGGCTAAATGTTAAATAGCCAGTTTACCATTTTAATTATAAAAAATAGTAAAATGATTTTAAAAACTGATTTAGAAACACTGACCCAATTAATAATATATAAATATTAATTTAAAAAATACTGGAACCAATTTTATAATTATAGAAATGCTATTAATCCTAAAATAGGCTAAAATTGCAATTGTATGTAATTTAGCTTTAAAAATACCAAATAAATTTGTAAAAATATACAAAAAATTACCTTAACTATATTTTGGTGTAAATAGGAGAATAAAATAGGTCATTCACCAAATTGATAATCTTTGGGAATAATTATTGGATTTTATACTGCTAAAATAGATAATAAATTAATTTTGAAAATCTTTAAAAATTATATAAAATACCAAAACACTTGGGCATGCTTATATATGCATGTACATGCTATTTTGCAAGTATTTTGTATATGAAAATTATATAGGGAAAAATTGGATATCAACATTCATAACTAGGGATTTTAATGTGTTTTATGCTCTTTCTTGCTTACGCTTTGATTATAAATTCTTACAAAATAGTCCCAAAAGGCTCATAACTTGTGCTTGATTGCAGGTTTGATCGACAAAGTGACGAAATATCAAAATTCGGCTCAAAAAGAGTAAAACCTGCTCAAGTACTAAAGACAAGGCAAACTCAGGACAAATAGGCCTAGTGCGGCCGCACCACTTTGTGCGGTCCGCACTAGGGAGATTCAGAGAGTAGATTTCAAGGCATAAAACCTAGTGCAGCCGTAGTAGTGGTGCGGCCGCACTAGGGAGGTTCAGATAGTAGATTTCAAGGCATAAAACATAGTGCAGCCGCAGTCCATTCTGTGCGGTCCGCACTAGGGAGATTCAGAGACCTGGCAAATCAAGGGTTAAAGCAGTGCGGTCGCAGTGGAGTTAGTACAGTCCGCACTGGAGACTCCACAACCGCACAACCATTATGTGCGGTCCACGAAAGAGAATTTCAGAGAGGTGAAAATTGCCATGGTTCAAGCTGCACGATCCGCGGTCATATTTGTGCGGACCGCATTAGAGACCTACGCGGCCGCGGTCCATGGAGCCTGAGTTCAGAGAAGTAAATTTGAAGAGTCAAGAGCCTAGTGCGGCCGCAGTCCATTTTGTACGGCCCGTACTGACCCCGTAGGGGTATTTTTGTCCAGTTTTTCTAGCTCAGTATAAATAGAACCTTTTTCCATTTTTAGGGTATCGGTAATTTTATTTTAGCAGTTGCGCTCGTGAGAACATCATCTGTAGCCATTTTTGGCATCTTAGCTTAGTTTTAACGATAGATTCTTGTATTTTACTTTAGTGTTTAATTAATATGTCTTCTTTTTCTTCTATTTCTCTATTTTCTTGTTCAAGCATAAGTAGCTAAACCCATTAGCTAGGGTTGTGTCTCAACCCTAGTGTGGGTAATTGATGGGTATTGTGATTTAAGGTTAGATTGACTATGGGTGTTTGTATTTGGGTCAATTTTATGGTTTAATTTATGAATTAGTGGTTTTTATGAATTAGTGGTTGAAAACACTGGTTTGTGCTAAGTTGACTTGGCTCTTCTTGAGAGAGAGAGCCTAAGTCTCGAAAATTGACCCAACAAGGAATTGGGATGGACTTAAGAGAATTGATAGTCCCAATTAAAGGGTTAAATCTCGAGAGAGTAATTACCCGACTTGAACTCTAGTTGCTTGAGCTAATTTGCCTACCCATTCGGTCTCGAGAGAGTCAATTGGGCAAAATCATTATCTCTACCGAGAGCTGTGAGAGTGGGTAAAATTGTGAAACGGTTATACATATTTTCCCAATCAAGTCAATCAAGCCTTAGAAGCAATTATCCGTCAATTATCCACCTAGGTGAAAGTCACTACCCTAGTTCCCTGTAATCCATTAGATAAAACTTTTAGCAATTATCTCTTAGTGTAATCTAGTTTCAATATTAATTTGTAGTTTGATATTAGTAGTTTTTATACAGAAAACACCCAAAATGAATGGAAGATCAATTAAGAGCATACACATAATCCTAAGCTAAATTGATACTCGACTCCAATCCTAGCTCTCTGTGGAATTCGATCCCGACCCTGATATCGGGTAAAAGCTATTGCGACCCTCCCTTCCTACTTTGTAGTAGTGTGGAGTTAGCAGCAATCATTGATCAAGTGCCAAGGAAGGATTTTTGTCTTCCATATCTAAGCAAAATTCATGGCTATCATTAACTTCCAAGGATTTTTGGACATCTAAAGTTTCAAGCATTTCTCTCATTTGTGAGTGCAACCTAACAAGTGGCAAGTCATTTTGGAGACTATTTTCCAAAATCTCCTCCAAGGCACTTTGTTATTTGTTTCCTCCTTCAAGTAGGCATTCTAACATGAGCTTGAACTCTCCATTTAAGCCATGCTCAACTTCTTCCATTTCCCTAGTCCTGTCATTTTCATCAAAGAAAGTAGAATCATCAGAGCGAGGGCTTGGGGAAGGGAAGGAAAAATAAGCACAATCAATCTAATGGCCATTTTGAAAACAACACTTATCACAAATGGTCCACCCATGAGTTTGAGATTGTGCGCACAATCCACCCCCGGGAGAATTTAAATAATTTTGTCACGAGTGTGGTCCTCCATAATAAGGACAAGGGTCATCAAAGTATAAATAACTACCATTCGACCAATTATCATTAAATGATGCCATTTTTCAAAAATAAGAAAATAAACAAGAAACAAACAAGAAAAATAGACCAAGTAAGAAAATTTTATTACACAAATATTCACAGGTTTGGACCAAAGCACTTACGCTTATTTCTCAAGCAACCTAAATTACGCCAAATTGTTCCCTGGCAATGGCGCCAATTTTGATGACGTTCAAATTCACTACTAAAAAGTAATTGGACACGGTCACATGCAATATAATTTACCCAACTATGAGTCGGGGTCGAATACCACAGAGAAATATATGTAGGCAATTAGGAACGTAAGAGAATTATCACTTATCATGCAATGGCAAACACTAAGAATTGATTTGAGAAAATGTTTATACCTAAATGCAGAAATGTAAAGTAACCTAGAAAGAAACTAAAATGATCAATGGCTACAAGTATGGTTGAATCGGGAATTACAACGATCCAATGTATTTCATAATTTTACAAATATAAGTCAGTTTATGTTAATTAGCCACGGGTAATAATTCTATATTCGCTTATCCGAAGACTAACAAGACTTCTTAATTGAATTATCCCTAAAACAATTAAGAGATTAAGCACTCTCAGATATGGCTACAAGTAGTTCAATCCTATCCCTAGGTAGAATCTATAAAATGAGTGTTAACGCCTCAAGTTCTTGTTAATTAATCTTTTTCAACCCCAAATTATCTTTACCAAGATTAGTTCGGAGTTAATGGGTGAGTCCTAGGGTTAGCTAATCCCCTTGGAAATATTAAAAAATAAGAATAATTGAAGAAACAATAACTCACTTCATAAATAAATAAAAATCATTCAATACATAAGCAAAATAAGGTATTTAATCCACACTTTAAACATGAATATTTCCATAAGCAAGATTCAAGTGTTGAATAAAATACTACACACTTAAATATTCAATACAAAGCAAGAAAATGAAGACATAAACATAAATGGGTCAGAAATCCTTAACCACAAGCTTCAACTCTTCAAGACCCAAGTGTGTATGCAAAACCCCTAGCTTCAAGACATGTTCTCTCTAGCCCTAAGAACTGAAAATATGCCAAATATTTCTAGAGATGTCCAAATATTGTTTACAGTTTTCACAATACTAAGTTGGCAAATATTTGGCAAATATAGGTTTAAAGACATGATAAGTTGGCAAAATACTAACTTATCATTCATAAGCATGTACACCACTTTTGCTTAGGCAAGGCTACATCTCAGGCCGGGGGAGAAGCACAGACCCCCGCTGCCCGCACTCCTGAGTAGCGAGTGCATGTTGATCAGGTCTCTAAGATTATTCATGTATCGCCTGTAGTGCCAGTTTAGCTCGAGGACAGGGCAGCGACTTTAGAGGATGAGCAACGGAGACTTGAGAGGTCCAAGAAGTATGATCCTCCGATGTTCAGTGGGTTAGCATCACATGATTGTCACACCTCCTTTTTCTACTACACCCCGTGAACGGTATAATAAAGGGAGTTTTTCTATTAAAGGACAATCGAAACGGGATTCGTTTATTAAGAGATTCAGAGTCGCCACTTGGAAGATTTATGGTGTCTCAAGTCACCGGTTTAAATCCCGAATCGAGGAAAAGGTTTGACTCTGTTTGACAGTCGCGAACCATAAATCCGAGTAAGGAATTATGTTAACCTGGGAAAAGGTGTTAGGCACTCCCGAGTTCCGTGTTTCTAGCACGGTCGCTCAACTGCTATATTTGGCTATTTATTTTGACTTTAGTACATGTTTTGACCTATGTATTTTTAACTATGAACCGATTTTATTATTATTATTTTTAGAGAAATACAAAGTCGTGAAAACATGTCTCGAACCGCGTCACATAAATGCACCCGCAATTTTGGACACATTTCGACTTCGTTGAGATTTGGATTTGGGTCACATAAATGTGCACCCGTATTTAGGAAGGTAAGATTATTTAAGTAACGAACCTAAAGCAACTAACGTGTTATTATCTTTGGGGAAAGCCATGAAATTCGCTAAACGGCCCATCCCGAAGTCTAAGTATTTTTAGTATAAATATTTATTGAGGGCCCCATAATTTATTTGTTTTGTTCAGTGAGGCTCATCTCTTTTATTGTTTAACAGGCAAACCTAAAAGCGGCTATGATTTTCTATCTTTGTTTGTCTCTAAAAATAAAAGAAAAACTCTAATTACTTAGCATTATTTAAGAGTTACTATTTTAAATCCGGGGCTTTCCATGATTCGGATCTTCAGTAATTTTGGGCTTCTGCGTTTGGTCCAGGCGACAGGTGAGTGTGGCCTTCGAGTTTGCCTGGGTTTGGGCCTCTGATGTTATCCCTGGGCCCAAGCCTCCAATTATGCTACTCGGACCCTCAAACTAATTAAATTAAAAGGGGAATGGGCCCGGCTACTTTCAACAGGCCAGCGTTGGCCCAATCTTTCAGTCCCAACCAACGTGAGTCAAGATTCGAACAATATTCACAGTGCAACAAACTCAGAGAAAGCTGATGAACTATTTCCAGCAAAACGTGATACTAATTGAACATGGATTACCATTAATAGATCAACTAAAGTATTTAAGACCAAATGGTGATGATTATCAATTTAAACCACCAACAAACTACTTATCAGTCCTAATGCGATTCCAAAATAATTGTTAATTTTGACATCACTAATCCTCTAACAGTTCATCAATTGATCAAGGCTTAAGAACAGTTTCGAAATGATTGGAGTATTTTGATACCATTACACCTTAACGGTTTTTTATCCCTGATTTTTAATCAATACATGGTGATATGAACATCCATCCCAAATAGAAGCTATCATTATCAAACACAAATGATCGAGACTTTAAGACTAAACTACTGAAGCTATTGTTAAAAATGTTTATCCTACCCAGGCTTAATACAGAAAAGGCTTAAGTACTGATTTCAGCTCAGTTTCCAGTTATTAATACAAATCAGGATCGGGGATTCCAAAATCATTTCCTATTCCAGCTAGCTTCTGTTTTCCAAAATTACACTACATGAAACGAAACCAACTAATATGGCTAATGAATAATTATTGCTCTGATAGTTCAATCAGTCCATTACATATTGACAATCCAACCAGTCCACTACAAATAAGCTAGAGCAATGAATTCATCAAACAAAATCCTAAACTAACTACAATAAAATGAATTGACAAACAGTAAAAGCTTCAGCAGGTATCAGGCAGCAATTGCATTTCCATTTCACGAGAGAAATTATATCAAAACAGGCTTAAGTGTGTACCTAGAGTGAATTAAAATAGAAGGAAGGAGAGGTCAGCAATAGCAAGTGTAACAGCAATTTGGAGTTCAAACAGCAACACGCACAACCATTTCAGCCCAGAAACACACTCAAACACAGACCGGAATGAAGCGTGAAACAACAACCGCGATAAATACCCAGGCAGACTCAAACAAACTCAAATGTGCTTGAAATTGAACCCAGGAATTCCAGAAGAACCAACAAAAAGTAGACAATTTTCAATGGAACAGTAGATTTATTTCAGTAAAGTGTTCAAGCCCTGTATTCCTAAGCTCTCCTCTTTCAGCTCTTGAATTTCAGAATGTGTTTTTTTTAAGCTCTCTCAAATTGCCTCAGAACCCCCTTTAAAAGTTCTATCTCTCTGTCATTTTATACCAAAGATTCTGACCCCTCCAACTCTTAAGAGCATTAAAGCTAATTAAGAAAATGTTATTCCCCCATCATATTCCCTGAAACCCACTACTGAATGTCCCATTGCATTATTAAACCTATTTTCCTTTTATTAAACTCAGGCTGGTATGGGCAGCCTACTTTTTAATCCAGGCATGCCCTGACAACCAGTGTTGTCTTCCACTTGATCACAGTTTCAAATTAAAGTTCCTTCTACATCCTTTTTTTGTTTAATCTTAAACTTTGAATATTAAAATGTGTCATTCAATTCTAAATCAAAAATCAAAAATGGTGAACAAAAACACAGGGTAACAATTTCTGATTCCTATAAATTTGACATTGAATCGAAATCAGAAAATACTTCCTATACGAGCAAACATAATTGATCTTGAAAAGGAAGAACCTATTGACCTAATTAAACTAACTGATTAAACAAAAATGAAACAATCTTACCCCAAACAGAAAATCAGCAAGAGGAAAGAAATGAATAACAAAATGATGGATGACAGAGGCAATTAATCAGACAAAACAAAACAACAAAAGAAAAAGAAAACAAAAGGGAATACCTCGGAGTTCCATACCAAGTTCAAATTCATCCTAATCGAAGCTTCACTTTGAATTTGAAGCCCAAACGGACCTTAATCGAGTGTTCTCGACTGAGAACACACAACTAAGGTCGATTACGACCTCAATTTTCCCATTTCATATCGGTTCCAGAGTTTGGTTCTTTTATGGTTCATTCAGTCGATTTCAAATTCGAAATAATCCAGCTTGATCCGAATGAAAGTGGTATTAGATTAGGGACGAGGGAGGCTGGGTGGTCTCTTGGTGTTAATTTGGGATCAATTGGATAAATTAGGGTTTTGGTCCGATTTGTTGATCTAATATTCGAAACAATCGGCTAGGATTCGAGGGATAAGGGTTAGGGATTCAGAATGGGGAGGTCGAGGGGATCCTAGGGTGTAAAAATGGAGGTGTTTGGATGCTGGACGCCACCGTAGGCATTTTTCGGCGGGCGGTCGATGGCGGTGTGAGACGGAGGGTCTTTTGGCCTCCGAAAGCTTAGAGACGAAGAGGGCAAGGAGGTTTCGGCTTGGGGTAGGGTATGGTTTGAGCATATATACAAGATATGGGAATGGATCCAGGCCGTTCGATCTGATGAGATCAACGGATTGGATCAACTCATTTAAGGAAACGACATCATTTTGCTATCGTCGAGACCAGACCGGTCTTTGGATGGGAATGGGTCGGGGCATGGGGGATCATACTGGACCGTTAGATCAGAATGAATGAATGGTCCAGATCCGCAATCTTGAAATGACGTCGTTTCTTCGATGCTGGAGGCGGACTGGACCGTTCGATCTAAGGAGATCGACGGTTCGGATTGTACGTGAAAAAATGATGTTGTTTGGACGGTTTGAATGGCTGGACCAGATAAGGGGTACTTTGGGCCGGTTTTTTGTTGGTTGGGTGTGTTTTGGGCTTGGGGCTTAATTGAAATTGGCCCAATTTTGAGTTTCTTTCTCCTCTCTTTTCTTTTTTTGTTTTCCTCTAAATATTTTCCAAAATTTTGAAAACTAAAATTATAAATCAAATTAAACTTAAAGATACTAATTATCACAAACACTTAAGTACTCAGTCACATTAATTAAACACTAAAATGCAAAAGGCATTATTTTTTATGGTTTTATAAAAATAAGTAGTTAACCATTTGACTCAAAATTATACAACTAAATCCTAAATGTAAATTCTACATTTTTTGTATCTTTTCATTAATTTGCTCAAAATAAACGTGCACACACAAGTGCAAACAATAACAAAAAATATCACGAAAAAATCACAAAATTGCACACAATAAAACAAATATTTTTTGTTTTGATTTTGTGGGAGTAATTCATGTGAGGCAAAAATCACGTGCTCACAATGATGCCTTGGGATTTCTGGAAGAGTGTCACCGTATCCTCTGTACTTTAGGTATATCAGGATCCAGTGGGGTTTCTTTCACTGTCTTCCATCTTCGAGGATCCGCCTATAAGTGGTGGCGCACCTATGAGTTAGACAGTCCGGACGAGGCTACTTCATTGACTTGGACCCAGTTTTCAAATTTGTTCTTGAGAGGGTTTGTTCCTTAGATCCTCATGGACGCATGGCATGCAAAGTTTGAGCCTTTGCACTATATGCTATGACAGTCTCAGAGTATGCAGTCCATTACACTCACTTGGCTAGACATGCTAGCCTTCATCTCTACTGTTTGCGAGAGGGTTCGCTGGTTTATTGAGGGGCTTATTCCCAGCATCTGGTCTAGCATGGCTTGTCTTAGAGATAGATAATTCTTATCAGCAGGTGGTGAGCATTTCTAGGAGGATTGAGGGTATGTATGCTAGGGAGAGAAAGGAGAGGGAGGCCAAGAGATCTCAAGAGTCGGGCCATTACTCTGGTTCCCGTACCCCAGCTGTAGGTCGTCATGGTAGGGGTTATATCAGTTTCCATGTTCATTCAGCTCTTCCAACAACCAGTGATATTCCTGCTCCTCCTAGGCCTCGGGAGACTTATTATGCACCTCCAGTTTTTAGCGCGCCTCCTGTGCGGGGTGCTTTCAAAAGTCAGTCCAGCAGACCTGGCCTGAGCTAGTCACAGTTGCCACATTATCCTAGAGCTTATTTTGAGTGTGGTGACACACACCATATGGTGAGGGATTTCCCTAGACTTGGGAGGGTGTACCTCCACAAACTTCTCAGCCACAGCGTGCCCCACAGAGTTCTTATGATAAGGTTACAACTCCAGTTTCTACCCCACCTGCTTAGCCGGCTAAAGGTGGAGGTCGGAGAGGTAGAGGTCGCCCTAGAGGGGGAGGATAGGCCAGATACTATGCCCTTCCTACCCGTACTGAGGCTGTTTCCTCTGATTCTGTCATCACATGTATTATACTGGCTTGTCACAGAGATTCATCGGTTCTATTCGGTCCACTCTCCACTTACTCTTATGTGTCTTCTTATTTTGCTCCACATTTGGGTGTACCTGGAGGTTCTTTGAGTTCCCCTGTTTATGTTTCTACTTCTGTGGGAGATTTTCTTTTTATGGACCGCATTTATTGGTCGTATTTGGTTGCTCTTAGTGGTTTTGAAACTTGAGTCAATTTATTATTGCTCAGCATGTTATATTTTGATATTATCTTGGGCATGGACTGGTTGTCACCCCATTATGCTATTTTTTATTATCACGCCAAAAATAAAAAATATCATGGACTGGGTGACGCTGGCTATGTTAGGTGTACCGTGTGTTGAGTGGAGGAGTACTTTAGATCATACTCCCGTTAGAGTTATTTCTTTCCTTAAGGCTTAGCGAATGGTTGAGAAGCGGTGTGACGCGTATTTAGCTTATGTGAGAGATGTCAGTATTGATACCCCTTCAGTTGATTCAGTCCCAGTAGTGCGGGAGTTTCCTGATGTGTTTCCAGTCATGTCGCTTGATAGATATATTGATTTTTACATTGATCTGTTGTTGGGCACTCAGCCCATTTCTATTCCTCCATATCGTATGGCCCCTTATGAGTTGAAGGTGTTGAAGGATCAGTTATAGGAATTGCTTGATAAGAGTTTGGTTCGGCCCAGTGTATCACCTTGGAGTGCTCCTGTCTTGTTTGTGAAGAAAAAGTATGGTTCTATGCATATATGTATTGATTATCGCTAGTTGAACAAGGTTACAGTGAAGAACCGTTATCCCTTGCCTCATATTGATGATCTATTTGACTAGCTTCAGGACGCACGTATGTTTTCTAAGATTTACTTGCGCTCACGTTACCATCAGTTGAAGATTCAGGAGCCAGATATCCTGAAGACTACTTTTAGAACTCGGTATGGTCATTACAAGTTCCATGTTATGTCATTTGGGCTGACCAATTCCCCAACAACCTTTTATGCATTTGATGCACAGTGTGTTTCGGCCGTATCTTGACTTGTTCGTCATTGTCTTTATTGATAATATTCTTGTGTACTCCCGAATTTGGGAAGATCATGAGCAGCACCTAAGGACTATGCTTCAGACTTTGAGAGAGATGAAATTATATGCTAAGTTCTCGAAATGTAAGTTTTGGTTGGATTCTGTGGCATTCCTAGCCCACGGGGTATTGAGTGAGGGTATTGAAGTGGATCTAAAGAAAATAGAGATCGAGCAGAGTTGGCCTAGACCATCCTCAGCTATAGAGATCCACAGTTTCCTTAGCTTGGCATGTTACTACTGTCATTTTGTGGAGGTGTTTCATCGATTGCAACACCTATGACCAGGTTGTCCCAGAAGGGTGCTCCATTCTAGTGGATAAGGGAGTTTGAGGTGAGCTATTAGAAGCTCAAGATATCTTTGACTACAGCCCCAATTTTGATACTACCTATAGGTTTAGGGTCTTATACGGTCTATTGTGATGCATTGAGGATTGTCCTCAGAGCGGTGTTGATGCAGAACGGTAGAGTGATTGCCTACGCATCAAGACAGTTGAAGGTACATAAGAAGAATTATCCGGTATACGACCTTGAGTTAGCTATCATTGTTCATGCCCTGAAGATCTGGCTTCATTATTTGTTTGGTGTTACTTGTGAGATTTATATATTTATCATCGGAGCTTGCAGCACCTATTCAAACAAAATGATCTAAATTTACGCTAGAGGAGGTGGTTAGAGTTGCTGAAAGACTATGATATCACTATTTTGTATCACCTGAGCAAGGCCAATGTGGTGGCCGATGCTTTGAGTCGTCGAGCAAAGAGTTTGGGGAGTTTGGCTTATTTACCAACATCGAAGAGGCCTATGGCGATGGATGTTCAGGCCTTAGCCAGCCAGTTTCTGAGATTGGATCTTTCGGAGCCCAGTTGGGTTCTAGCTTTCATGATTTCTCGGTCTTCCTTATTTGATCGTATCATGGAGCATTAGTATGATGACCCTTATTTGCTTGTCCTCAAGGACAAGGTTCAACACGGTGATGCTAGAGATGTGACTATTGGTGATGACGGGGTATTGAGGATGCAAGGTCAAATTTGTGTACCCAATGTTTATGGGCTTCGGGAGTTAATTCTAGAGGAGGCCCATAGTTCACCGTATTCCATTCATCAGGGTGCCGCGAAGATCTATCAAGATTTGAGGCAGCACTATTGGTAGAGGCAGATGAAGAAAGATATAGTTGGGTTTGTAGCTCGGTTCCTCAACTGTCAGCGGGTGAAGTATGAGCACCAAAGACTGGGAGGGTTGGCTCAGAAGATAGAAATTCTGAAGTGGAAGTGGTAGTGGATCACCATGGATATTGTAGTTGGGCTCCCACGGACTTTGAGAAAGTTCGATGCTATTTGGGTGATTGTGGATCGGCTGACCAAGTCCACTCACTTTATTCCTGTGTGTACTACTTATTCTTCGCAGCAGTTGGCAGAGATCTATATCTGGGAGATTGTTCGTCTACATGGTATTCCAATTTCCATCATTTCATATAGAGGTACTCAGTTCACATCACGATTCTGGAGAGTCGTTTAGCATGAGTTGGGTACTCGGGTGGAGTTAAGTACAACATTTCACCCTCAGACGGACGAGCAGTCCGAGCACACTATTCAGATTCTTGAGGATATGCTTCGTGCATGTGTGATTGAGTTTGTAAGGTCTTGGGATCAGTTCTTTCCATTGGTGGAGTTTTCCTATAACAACAGCTATCAGTCCAGCATTCAAATGCCACCGTACGAGGCTTTATATGGTAGACGGTGTAGATCCCTGATGGGTTGGTTTGAGCCAGATGAGGCCAGATTATTGGGCATAGACTTAGTTCAGGATGCCGTGGAGAAGGTTAAGGTGATTCAGAATAGACTTCGTACAGCTCAGTCCAGATAGAAAAGCGACATGGACCGGAAGGTTCGTAATGTTTCCATATGGTTAGAAAGCGGGTTCCACTTCGGGTTTCACCTATGAAGGGTGTCATGAGATTTGGGAAGAAGGGTAATTTGAGTTCGAGGTTTATTAGACCTTTTGAGATATTGAGGCGTGTTGGGGAGGTTTCTTATAATCTTGCCTTACCTCCCAACTTGGCGGGAGTTCATCCTGTATTTCATGTTTTGATACTCCGGAGGTATCACGGTGATATGTCGCACGTGTTGGATTTCATTTCAGTCCAGTTGGACAAGGATCTATCCTATATTGAGGAGACAGTGGAAATATCGGACAGGCAGGTTAGAAAGCTGAGTTCAAAGAACATTGCATTAGTGGAGGTTCAGTGGCGGGGTCAACCGATCGAGGAGGCGACCTAGGAAATCGAGCAGGACATGCGCAGTCATTACCCTTATCTTTTCACTACTTCAGGTATATCTCTATGCTCGTTCGAGGACGAACTAATGTTTAAGTGTGGGAGGATGTAACGACCCGGCCGGTCATTTTAAGAATTTTATGCCCTGATCTCCTATTAACATCTTTCCCCATGTTTATTTCTACTATTTTGATTTATCAGGATGTTTAGTTTTGAGTTTCGGTGAGTTTTGGGACACTTAGTCCCTAAATGAGAGCTTAAGTGTTGGAAATTGGACCATAGTCAGAACTGTGTAAATACAACCTCGGAATGGAAATCTAATGGTTCTGTTAGCTCTATTGGGTGATTTTGGGCTTAAGGGCGTGTTCGGATTGTGTTTTGGAGGTCCGTAGCTAATTTACACTTGAAATGCTGAAAGTCAAATTTTAACGTTTCTGGTTTGATAGAGAGATTTTGATCCGAGGGTAGGAATGGAATTCCAAAAGTTGGAGTAGTTCCGTAATTTTGAATGTGACGTGTGTGCAAAATTTCAGGTCATTCGGACGAGGTTTGATAGACATTTTGATCGAAAGTGTATTTTTAGAGTTTTAGGACTTTTAGACTTGAATCTATGGTTGATTCGTCGTGTAGATGTTGTTTTAGGTGTTTTAAGAATTGGTATAATTTGGACAATGGTATTAGACTTGTTGGTGCCGTTGGTTGAGGTCCAGGCGCCTCGGGATAATTTCGGATGGTTGACGGAATGATTTTGGAGTTTGGAGTTGCAGCTTGAGCTGCTGGTTTTCTGTCATAGCCGCACCTGCTAGTATGGGACCCATGTGTGTCGCCACAGAAGCGAGATTGTCTCAGAGCTCCAGGATCCGCAAGTGCGGTTGAGTTTTTGCAAATGCGGTCAAGCGACCACAGATGCAGACCTAGCCTGTTAAGTGACTTTTCGCACCTATGATACATTCTTCCGCAGGTGCGGGATACCAGATGTGCCCCTTGACCGTAGATGCGGTAATCGCCGGGCTAAAACATATAAATACTTGCCTTCGTGAAATTTAGCCATTTTCATATCTTTTGAAACGGGAAGAAGCTTGGGAAGCATTTTTCAAGAGGGGTTTTTAGAGGAGTTCATTGAGGTAAGGTCATTTGTCCTTATCGTTATTGGAATGTTTTTTATCAATTTAAGCATGAAAAATTACGGAATATCAGTGGTAAATTGGGGGTTAAGGCTTGACGAATTAGACACCTTTGAGGGATGATTTGAGGGACCATTTGAGGTCCGATTTTGGTTACTTTTGGTATGACTGAACTCATGAGAGTGAGAGGATCCTGGAAATGTAAATTTTACCGATTCCGAGATGTGGGCCCGAGGGGCATTTTAGTCATTTTACCTACTTTCGCGTATTAACTTAGAATTTCTTTGTAGAATCAGTTTCTTGAAGTGTTATTTACATTATGAAATTAAATTTAATAGATTTGGGCCATTTGGAGTAGAGTACTCGTGGCAAGAGCATGATTTCAGATTGATTTGAGCTAGTTTGAGGTAAGTGGCTTGCCTAACCTTGTGTAGGGGACCTTCCCCTTAGGATTTGATATTATTGATAATCGAAATTCCTTGTACGTGAGGTGACGAGCGCGTACTTGTGCTAATTGTTGGAAATCCAGTTTTCATTAAATAATTACTAGCATGTTTCCTTTCCTGTTTTTATTACTTGCACTATTAAGCCTGTTGTTAGCTTAGAAAAGCATGTCTAAGTGATTTAATTGCTTTATTTGCTCAAACTGCTTTACCTGAATTCCGTGCAGCATCACAGGCTAGAATTACTTATTTGCCATAATATGAAATTTGATATTTCTGAATATTTTTTTGTTGTTGCTGTGTATTTACATTCGGACTACGGATGTGGGATTCCGGTAGCTTCCCCTTATGTGTTTACATTTGGGACTACAGATGTGGGATTCTGGTACATCCCCGTGCACAGTTATATGGAACTACATGATTGCACCCGGTAGATTCCCCCAGTACTGGCTATTTACATTTGAGACTAAATAACGGGATTCCGGTAGATCCCCGCGCACTATGAGTTGGAATACGGGATGGTATCCCAGGAGACCTATTGGATATGTATATTTGGGACTACAGGACGGTATCCTGGGAGATCCCCGATTGTTATTATTTTGTGCTAAGTTGTATTTCCATATGTGTTTACGTTGCCTCTGTAATACTTGTTGTTGTCCTTTATATCATGTGTTACATTTACTACTGTACTGTCACGACCCCAATCCCGGTCGTGATGGCGCCCAACATAATTTCTAGGCAAGCCCGACCAATCAATGCTCACAACCCAACCACAAATCCCATTACCGAGTAACAACATGAAATTAGCAGTTTGTCAAGTCTATTAACCGAATAATTTAAATAGAAATAGTATGAAACACTGACATAACCAACATCTCCCAAAGACCTGGGGTCATGAGTCTAGAGCCTCTAAGATAACAGAGTAGCAAATT
>MU755550.1:202754-215772 GCA_026770625.1 Nicotiana glauca
ACATCACTCGGTACGGACTAAGCCATAGTCCCCAATCACAAACAACCCCGCACTCGCCATAGTATACGTGTCTCGCCTCAATATAGCGTCACAGTGTGATATACCGGGGTTTCAAACCCTCAGGTCATCATCTACATTTATTACTCACCTCAAACCGGCCACAAGACTAATCTGCTAAGCCTTTTCCTCTCGAATCAACCTCCTTGCGCGCCGAATCTGATCAAAAGCACAAGGAATATGTTAAAATAAGCTAATGGAACATAACCCAATTGAAAGAACTTGAAAAACACCAAAAATTACGAAGTTGGCAAAACCCGAGCCCCGGTCCCACTTCTCGAAAAATTACGAAATTCACATCACCAGATTCCTCGTCTCGCCACGAGTCCATACATATAAAATTCATCAAAATCGGAGTCCAAATGCTCCCTTAAATCCCAATTTCTTATTTAAAAACCCAAGCCCTAGTTCTTCAAATTTTCACTCAATTTTCCAAGAATTAAAGGTGGATTCTTCAATAAAATAGCGTTTCAAGGTCACGAGACTTACCTCCAATCGATTCCCGTCAAAAACCTCTTCAATTTCTACCAACAAGCTCTTGAGGTGGTTAAAAAATGGAGGAAATGATAAATGGGTCGCGGATGAAATGTTATTAAAACCCTTCTGCCCAGCTGACAAATCCTTCAACGCGAACGCGATAGCCCTCTCGCGTTCGTGATGGCCAAAAATCCACTGGGCCACTTTTACTCTACGCGAACGCGGATCTCATCCTGCAAATGCGATGCTCTACCTGGCCCAACTATGCAAATGCGTACCCCTGGTCGCGAACGCGAAGAGCAATGACCAGGGGCCCCCAAACTCCCTCTACACGAACGCGGGGTCCCAACCGCGAACGCGAAGACCAACGGCCTCAGGCCTATGCGAACACGGGGTCCCAACCGCGAACGCGAAGACCAACGGCCTCAGGCCTATGCGAACGCGGCCTATGCCTCACGAACTCGAAGGCCAAGAACTTACAGCTATGCGAACGCGAATGGACCTATGCGAACGCGAAGGCCAAAATATGCATGCAACTACTGTTGCATTTCTGCAACTCTCCAAGTCCAAGATTCTTCCGTTTGATCACCCGAAATCACCCCGAGGGCCCCGGGACCTCAACCAAAAACACCAACATACTCCAAAACATTATACGAACTTGTTCCAATCACCAAAACATGTCAAACAACACAAAATCATCAATTCACCACGGATTTAAGCCTAAGTTTTCTTCAAACTTCCGAAAAACACATTCGATCAAAAACCCGACCAAAGCACCTCCAAATGACCTAAAATTTTACCCGCACATCCAAAATCACCTAACAAAGCCACTGCAACTCTCATAATTCCATTCCGACCCTTGGATCAAAATCTCACCTACCAACCGGAATTCGCCAAGATTCAAACTTCGCCAATTCAAGCCTAATTCTACATCGGACCTCCAAATTCAATTCCGATCGCACTCCTAAGTCACAAATCATCCGCCAAAGCTAATCGAATCACCGGAATTCACATCCGAGCCCTCTAACAATATAGTAAACTTCCGGTTGACTTTTCCAAAACAATCTCCCCTCTAAGAGGCTAAGTGCCTCATTTCTAACTAAAACCAATCCAATTCTACCCAATCAACTCAAATACTGATATTGAAACATAGAGCAACATAATATGGGGGAAACGGGGCGGTAAATCACGTGACGACGGGCCGGGTCGTCACATGTACTTATTTATATTGTGTTGTTCTACATTGTCGAACTTTATATTTTATTTAACTTCAGTAGGGCTCTGATCTTCCTCGTCACTACCCGATCAATGTTAGGATTGGCACTTACTGAGTACCGATGTGGTATACTCATGCCCTTTCTGCGCATGTTTTTCATGTGCAGATCCAGGTACTTTGACTCAGACTTACCATCCTTTGCGTGAGGCGACCCTTGGGAGACTTCGAGGTATATCTGCTGCATCAGCATACCGAGGGGTCTCTCTCCATTCTCTCTTGTAGTTACAACCCTTCTGTATTTACTTTGTTTCAGACTATTCTAGAGTTAGAGCACTATATAGTATCCTTAGCTTGTGATTTCATGGGTTTCCGGGTTTTGGAAAACTGTATTAGTTTATGAGAGTTGATACGATGTATACCGAGTGGCACTTCCAACTGTTGTTTTATTACACTATTTCTATTTTAAATTGTTTTCTTTCCTCCACAAAAAAATTGGTTTATCTTCCGCATTTTAGGCTTACCTAGTCGTAAATAATAGGTGCTGTTACGATGGTTCACGGAGAGTGAACCGGGGTCGTGACATCCGCATTTTCGAAGAACAAACTGGCACCTGAGGAAACTTGCCTTATGCGTTCGTGAGTGAAGCCACGTGAACGCGAAGAATAAAATCTCTGTGCACCTGAGACAACAAAACCTGCAACTTTTCTAAGTGTAAAAACATCATGATACCTATCTGAAACTCACCCGGGCCCTCGGAGTTCCAAACCAAACATACTTACTAACCATACAATATCATATAGACTTACTCGTGCGATCAAATCACCAAATTAACACCTTTAACAATGAATTTAGCATTAAAATCAAAGAAGAATCCCAAGAACTCTTAAGTTCAAATTTTAACAACCGAGGGTCCGATTCACGTCATTTCAAGTCCGTTTCTTACCAAATTTTATAGGCTCAACCTAAATACCATATAAGACTTGTATCGGGCTCCGAACCAAGATAAGGGTCCGATACCATAAATTTCAAATACATTTAAATTTTAAAAAACTCTTAAAATTTTAATTAAACAATTTTCTTCAAAAATTCATTTCTCACGCTTGGGACCTTGGAATTAAATTCCGGGCATACGCCCAAGTTTCATATTTTTCTGGGACCCTCAGGGACTGTCAAACCTTGGGTCCGGATCTGTTTACCCAAAATATTGACCAAAGTCAATTTAAATTAAATTTTAAAGATCAAATTAACATTTCTACCAAATTTCCACACAAAAGCGTTCCGGATATACGCTTGGACCGTGCATGCAAATTGATGTGAGATAAAAGGATGCTTTTAACGCCTTGGAACACAGAATTTACTTAAAAATCAAGTGATGACCTTTTGGGTCATCACAATAATAAAAAGAGAGTACAAAATATCGAGAGAACAACCTCACGAAGAGGCAAACACAAGTGACACACTAACACTTGTCCCGTAAAGTTCTCCCACTAAACACGACTCTCAAGCCCCATATGGCTACATTGTGGATGCTACAGAATGAGAAGGAAGGATCCTCAATTGATAGAAGTTTAAAACTTTTTCCTACAAGAAAAATGACTAGCCAAATATGAGAGATTTATAATTTCCTTCTACAAGAAGGAAAATCCAGTTATGGTAAATATGTTGTCCTTTCCTTCATGAGATAGGAAAATTAATTATGATAAGAAAATCTGGACAAACATCTAACAGAATACACATCTTAATATTAAGATGTATATTAAGATTTGAATATTAAATGATTAAGACTATTTTATTTTTAACATTTGAATGTATAAAATTAATCTTTATTTAAAAGTTAATAAACATAAAATTCAAATAAAATACTTTTTAATCTAATATTCTATCACTAAAATATATAAAGGTGGTGGCTATGATTGAGGATAATGGTAGTGGTGGTAATGGGATGGCATGATGATAGTTGATAATGGTAGACGATGACGGAATTTAATAATAAATATTGATGAAAGCATCTTACAACAACAACAACACAGTATAATCTCACTTAGTGGGGTCTAGGGAGGGTAGTGTGTATGCAGACCTTACCCCTACCCAGGGGTAGAGAGGCTATTTCCAAATAAACCCTCGGCATCCTTCCTTCCAAGAACTTCCCACCTTGCTCTTGGGGAGGCTCGAACTCACAAGCTTTTGGTTGGAAGTGGGGGTTGCTTACCATCAGAGCAACCCCTCTTGTCTAATGAAAGCATCTTAATGAAATTAAATCTTTGTTATAGATCTTAATCATACAAACTTATTCAGACTCATTAAGTGACTGTGAAATAAAAAAAATACTTGATGATTAAAACCTGAATAATTAAGATTCAAACTTTAAAAACAAACGCTCCTAATATCTCAGATATAAATGATTAAGATTTAGACCTCCATTAAGTGAAAATAAATAAGGTATCATTTATCTATCTTTGGATAAGTGCCTTAATATTGGCTCTAAGAATATATTAATAAATCAGTTCATGACCACATGTATAGCCGTCAATCCAATGAAAACCACACCTTTTCTATCTAAAGTAAATAATTTATTATATATCGACAGACAAAATGTCCCTTCATACGACAACATTACGCTATAAACAAACTTTATTTGTCTAATTGTTTGGTGGTCGTAAAAACTAGTTAATTACTTATAAGTTAGAGATTAGAGAAGAGAATATTTTTTAATCTTAAAGGTCAACCTAAAGTATCCATATTTCCTGAAGTGTTCAAGAAAATAAATCTATATCATTTTTCTTTCTTGGGTTCTCAAAATGTCCACTAACATGTTTTCCTTTGAATAATTAATTAATATGCTTAGTGATAAGTGCATTTTATTGTTATCTATTTTAGGGTGACTAAGCTGTATGTTGTCTTTCATGCAATATTGCTTGAAATATTAAATTAATGAAAGCAAAGTCTCCACTAATTCATTTAACTATTTGTTTTAAGTGTGTTTGCCTTAGTTTTTAACGAATCATTGATACATATCAAGAGCTTAAACTGGCCACATAGGAAAAGCAAATGGCATTGCATTATCCAAATATATTTTTGGTAATGGACCGTGCAGTTTTTTAATGTAGACTTTTATATTAATTAAGATGACATAAGTGTTAAGGAAAACCTAAAACAGAGAAATATGTGACTATACATGTTACAAATGAGTGAAATTGTCCTGTTTACTTCAGAATATAATTATACACATATTATACATGAATTTTATATATATTATATCATCCGCCGATTATTTTTATTTAAACGATTGAATAAATGTATTTAGGTTAATATTTTCAATAACATAAGCATTTTGTTGGTAGCTGGCAATGAGTCAATGAGCAAATTCCACGTGACAAATTAAAGAATCCAGCTACCTTTTGTTTCTGATAGGTGCTATAGTTTGGTTTTCATATATAATACGAAAAATAATTTAAAATGCTCCTAAACTATTGGAAAAGGTTTTAAAATATGGAAACCTATACAAATGTCCCAAATAAATCTTAACTTATCAACCTCTACCATTAGTCATAGACTTACTAAAATTAGCCAACAAAAACTGAAAAATCAAATAATAGCGTTCTATGTAACGACCCAAATTTTCGTTTTAAGAATTTTCATTTCCGTTCAACGCCATAAGACCTTGAGAAGCTTCGTAATATGCATCACGACCCACATGTATAGTCGAGTTTGGTATTCGTAAGATTCGGAGTTAAATTTAAAGAAACAAAAACAAAACAAATCTTATTTTTGAAGCTCAAATAGAAAGAGTTGACCGGAGAGTTGACTTTTGAGTAAACGATACCGAAATGGAATGTTAACGATGTCAATATCTTCGTATGGTGATTTCGGACTTAGACGTGTGTCCCAAATTGGATTTGGAAGTCCATAGGACAATTCTGCGCTTTTTGACGAAGTAAGAAAGTTGACGTGTTCTAATTATATATTTATATGTAGAAGAGGTCTATTAATATTATGAACACCAATCGGATATGGTAGCAAGTGTACGAAACATACTATAAGCGATATGAGGTCTAAGGAAGGTCCTAAGTCTAAACCAAGCTGGAAAATTACATAATATACAAAATTTGCAAATGAGTACGCATAAGACCTCACTTTTGACGAGCATAACTACGTGGTTATAACGCTTTGTGTGATGCACAACCTATCAAATTAAAGCTCTCTGAGTCTAGTTTCTACAGAATCAAACCGTTCGTCATTTGGATGTGTATACAGAAAGTTATGACCATTTTTTCGGACCTGTGTCATAACCGCGGCAGTTCAAGAGTTTTCTGCCCGCGCGTAAAATACCTAAAATACCCCTGGGCAGTGTAAAAACCGAAGGGGTATTAGATTTCCTCCATTCTTGGTCATTCAAGCTCGGATTTGGGCTATTCCAAAGGGATTTTTCACGATTTCGACTTGGGTAAGTGTTCTATATCTATAAGTGGTTACATTTCATGAATCTATATCAATATTCATCGTTTATTTCGGATTTGGATGAAAGAAATTGAAGTTTTTGTAAAACTTTTCAAAAATAAAAATTTAAGATTTGAAGGTCCATTTGACATCGGAATTCGATAATTTTTGTATGGTTGAACTCGTATCGGAATGAGTTGTCGGATTTTATGAGTTTCGTCGGATTCCGAGATGTGGGCCCCACGGGCAATTTTTGAGCTAAATTTTGGATTTTATTCCTAAAAATTTATAAATTCATATAGAATTAGTTCCTACGATTGGTACTGAGTATTTTGAATTGTTTATGACTAGATTTGAGGATTTCGGGCACGAATTCGCGGGGCAAAGGCTTATTGAAATTTTGAATTGGTTGCAAAGCGAGGTAAGTGTTTGGTCTAACCTTAGCTTGAGGGAATAAGAGTTGAGTCTTATTTTCTACTTGCTAATTGTCGAGTATGACGTATAGGCATGGTGACGAGTATTTATACGTTGGTATCAAGCATGCCCGTGAGTCTTGTATTACAATTGTTATGACTCCGTTGTAGTTTATTGCGCTTCATATGTTATTATTACTATTGTTTCCTTGTAGAGATGTTTGTTTTAATATTATTGTACCCTTGCCGGGATATTTGTTTAATATTATTATTCCCTTGCCGGGATGTTTGTTTAATATTACTGTTCCCTTGCCGGGATGTTTGTTTAATATTATTGTTCCCTTGCCGGGATGTTTGTTTGATATTATTTTTCCCTTGCTGGGATGTTTGTTTTGATAGTATTATTCCCTTGCCGGGATATTTGTTTAATATTATTATTTTCTTGTCGGGATATTTTTTAATATTATTATTCCCTTGCCGGGATATTTTTTTAATATTATTATTTCCTTGCCAGGATGTTTATTTGATATTATTGTTCCCTTGCTGGGATGTATGTTTTGATAGTGTTATTCCCTTGCCGGGATGTTTGTTGATATTATTGTTTCCTTGCCGGGATTCTTTCTGATTTTTGTTGGTTTGAAATGGGAGCGGGTGGTACGCCTACCACAAGATAATTGAAATGGGAGCGGGTGGTACGCCTACCACAATATAATTGAAATGGGAGCGGGTGGTACGCCTACCACAAGATAATTAAAATGGGAGCGGGTGGTACGCCTACCACAATATATAATAAAATGGTAGCGGGTGGTACGCCTACCACAAGATATAATGAAATGGGAGCGGGTGGTACGCCTACCACAAGATAAAATAAAATGGGAGCGGGAAATTATATTGATTACTTGTTATTGGTTTCCATGCCGGTAACATATTGTGCACAGTGTTAAAAATAAAATGGGAGCGGGTGGTATGCCTACCACAAGATATAATGAAATGGGAGGGAGTGGTACGTCTATCACAAGATATATGAGAAATGGGATCGGGTTGCACGCCTGCAACAAGATGTGATTTGAAAGTGAAATCAGCCTTTGTTTTCCTTATTCTTGTTAGTGGCTGGATTTTGATTCCTTAAAATGGTGATGCCGTGCACTTTCTACTGATGCATTTATTTGTTGTTATCAATTCAAGTGTTTAAACGGTTTGAATTCCTTTACTGTTGTGACCCTTCGTGTTAGAACCTACAGTGTTTGCATTATTTCACCGTATTTATACGTATATATACATTTCAATACTTCAAGCTTCAATAATTGTACTTTACTTAAAGGGAATTGCTACTATACTTTAATTTATTGATTTCTCATATAAAAGGTAATAATTCATCCGATATTGTACTTTAATTGGAAAGGGTATTTTCTTTATCAAATGATTTCTAAAAATAACTTCATCTCCTCGTGTTGATTTCCTAATCGGTTTGGAAGTTGTACTCTACTTTATGTTAAGTAAATGAGAATCTTTGAACATTCTTAATTGTATTGGGTTATGGACCCTATGAACTGAGTAACATGAGAATATTGTTGTGCAATATGAAATAAAAATATGTTGGCACAAGGTGCCGGGGAAAATATTATAGTTTTATTTAATTGCACGTGAGTTGTCCGTGCGGTTGTAATATAAATATGGGCACGAGATGCCATAAAAATATGAAAGTGGGCTGAGACTTATATTATTATGATTATGAAATGAGGTGTCACAAGGTGACCTTTACTCGAAAGAATTATATTTGAAAGATATTTATTTGAAGGAAATATATTCGAAATATATTTATTGAAAATCATATTATCTTAGAGATTATTACTTGAAGGATTTAATGGCGAAAGACTTATATTTGAAGGACTTCATTACTTAATTGTACTTGTATTTATTATTTATTGAAAAATAATTATTTTATCCTTGTTGCCTGCTATTTATATCACTGGTTGAACATTGTTGCCATCATTGTTATCTGTTTCTTACTATTTTGTACGCTATCTTGCACAGGTTTATTTGGTAGTCCGGTCCTAGCCTTGTCACTACTTCGCCGAGGTTAGGCTAGGCACTTACCAGCATATGGGGTCGGTTGTGCTGATACTACACTTCTGTATATTTTTGTGTACAAATCCAGGTATTTGATCGAAAATAGTTGTTCGTTGCGGTGGAGACTCAAGGTAAACCTATAGCAGCGTTTGCGGTCATCGGAGTCACCTTCAATCGTACTTATTTCCATTTGTTCCCTTTGTTTCGGAACAGTGATATATTTATTTTGTATAACTATTCCTAGAAAGGATTGTGACTTGTACTACCAGTTTTGGGAATGGTAAATTGCTTAGAGAAATTTTATTTTAAGTTAATAAATAGCAATGTTATTTCAGTTAATATTAGGCTTACCTAGTTTAGAGACTAGGTGCCATCACGACTCCTTCGGAGGGATTTTTGGGTCGTGACAAGTTGGTATCAGAGCTCTAGGTTTATAGGTGCTACAAGTCATAAGCAAGTTTTGTAGAGTCTTGAGGATCGGTACGGAGACGTCTGTACTTATCTTCGAGAGGCTACAGAACTAGTAGGAAAAAAATTCCCACTTCAGTCATTCTTTATCGTGCGACATTTATTCAGCTTGAATGGTATATCTTAGGTTCTTTTGCATCCACTCATGTATGTAATTTGTGCAATACGCCAATGGTTTGTGATACCGTAAGAACATAAGAGAGCCAGGGTTTCTCAACCGTTGTTACCACGTGTCCTTTAGAATCGAGGTTATGGTAGTGAAGAGAGATCTTTCAGTTGTGCTTATGGGAGTGGATCAGATTTTGACATCTGGTTGATAAGTACAATTTTAAGAAGGTTTAATTGGTTACGTAATCATTAAAAGTGGATGTAGATCTAAAGATAGTTGGTGGTATTAGAGACTATGTGGTTCGTATGGGAATTCTAATTAGCGAAGAGTTCATACTAGCAGCCTAGATACTGGGGGAAGTGATTTTAACTGGCATGAGGATGAAAACCGCCAAGTAAATAGCTTGAGGTGTCTTATGACTGGTATTCTATGAGCCATGAAGGTTAGTATTATGGATCTTCGGGAATGTGTCTTATGATTTCGCACCAAGTGAGGGGAGTCCACTATCAACGATCAGATTACGGGGTCATGTGTTATATTAGTTTTGGCTTGAGCTGTATATATGTAGTATTAAAAAGTTTGTTGAAACTTGTATATGATTAAGAGCTGATATTTGAAAGGGATGATGATGGGACTTGAGATATTTCTGCGTCCTTAATAATTCTACATATCAGTATCAGCGGTGTTACAAAAATAATCTCAGCATACTCGTAGTGCTTAAGTTAATCATAAAACTCGCATGAGGCGGTCATCTTTTAATGTACCAGTGGCATGGAATTTCCCGCAATGGCTATTTAATTTATCCGGTATAGACTCAGTATGAGCAGTCGAACTGCGGATGAGTTGTTATGAAGATGGTGATACTAGGAACATCCTGAGATATTGTAATAAACTTGGGAGAAGTATGTTCCATCAGAGCACATGAGCCACATACTCCATTACTGTTACTACTATACTTACACTACCAATTAGGGGTGAAAAACAATTGGGTAGATGGCTCCTAAGAGGTGGAGGCCCGACCTATTGATATATATTCGCTATGGTATAGCTGAGGCCATTAAAAGAACGAACTTGAGTTATCATAAAGGAACAATTTCCTTAACTTGAATTGGTTCTGAATATGGAGGCAATCCCTCCTAATATGCTCCAATCATGAGTGAGCTTCGTGATCTTAAAATTTACGTATGTCAATACTTCTTTTGGGAGATTATATGGAGATTGCTATATCTATCATTATGTGTTGGTCACTAAAAGTAGTTGTAAGCCCAAAAGTGACTTTTGTTAATCATTTTGGTGAGTTTGATGTAATTTCTAAATAATTAATTTTAATTATGAATTATATGCCTACCAGTATGAGGGTTCATTAGATGTGTGATTTTATTTGATGGAAATTATTTTAAAGAAGAAAGAAAGTAAATGAAAAATTTGAGTTGGCACAATGTGCATATTACTTGTTGTACGGAGCTGAGGACGATATCCTCGTATTTTTTTTATGATGTGAGATATTTAAACCAGGCTACAAGCTGCGGTGGATGTTATATAAGGACGAGGTCCTTGTGGTGAAAACTTTGTGTGTTTAAAATTCTCCCTTGTGAAAAAATTTAAAAAAAAATGTTGTACTAAAGTACTTATAGGGAGTCATGCCTATGAGACTTATTTGAAAATTGTCATATGAATATCATTGGGCATAATTNAGTCCTAAGTCTAAACCAAGTTGGAAAATTACATAATATACAAAATTTGCAAATGAGTACTCACAAGACCTTACTTTGGACGAGCATAACTACGTGGTTATAACGAGTTGTGTTATGCACAACCTATCAAATTAAAGCTCTCTGAGTCTAGTATTTACTAAATCAAATCGTTCGTTATTTGGATGTACTGTATGTAGGAAGTTATGACCATTTTATCGGACCTGTATCATAACCGCAGCAGTTCAAGAGTTTTCTGCCCGCGCGTAAAATACCTAAAATACCCCTGGGCAGTGTAAAAACCGAAGGGGTATTAGATTTCCTCCATTCTTGGTCATTCAAGCTCGGATTTGGGCTATTCCAAAGGGATTTTTCACGATTTCGACTTGGGTAAGCATTCTATATCTGTAAGTGATTACATTTTATGAATCTATATCAATATTCATCGTTTATTTCAGATTTGGATGAAAGAAATTGAAGTTTTTGTAAAACTTTTCAAAAATGAAAATTTAAGATTTGAAAGTCCATTTGACATCGGAATTCGATAATTTTTACATGGTTGAACTCGTATCGGAATGAGTTATCGGATTTTATGAGTTTCGTCGGATTCCGAGATGTGGGCCCCACGGCAATTTTTGAGGTAAATTTCGGATTTTAATCCTAAAAATTATAAATTCATATAGAATTAGTTCCTACGCTTGGTATTGAGTATTTTGAATTGTTTATGACTAGATTTGAGGATTTCGGGCACGAATTCGCGAGGCAAAGGCTTATTGAAATTTTAAAATGGTTGCAAAGCGAGGTAAGTGTTTGGTCTAACCTTAGCTTAAGGGAATAGGAGTTGAGTCTTATTTGCTACATGCTAATTGTCGAGTACGACGTATAGGCATGGTGACGAGTATCTATACGTTGGTGTCAAGCATGCCCGTAAGTCTTGTATTATAATTGTTATGACTCCGTTATAGTTTATTGCGCTTCATATGTTATTATTACTATTGTTCCTTTGTCAATATGTTTATTTTAATATTATTGTTCCCTTGCCGGGATATTTATTTAATATTATTATTCCCTTGCCGGGATGTTTGTTTAATATTATTGTTCCCTTGCCGGGATGTTTGTTTAATATTATTGTTTCCTTGCTTGGATGTTTGTTTGATATTATTATTCCCTTGCTGGGATGTTTGTTTTGATAGTATTGTTCCATTGCCGGGATGTTTGTTTAATATTATTGTTTTCTTACCGGGATATTTGTTTAATATTATTATTTCCTTGTCGAAAGATTTGTTTAATATTATTTTTCCCTTGCCGGGATGTTTGTTTGATATTATTGTTCCCTTGCCGGGATATTTGTTTAATATTATTGTTCCCTTGCCGGGTTGTTTGTTGATATTATTGTTTCCTTGCTGGGATTCTTTGTGATTTTTGTTGGTTTGAAATAGGAGCGGGTGGTACGCCTACCACAAGATAATTAAAATGAGAGCGGGTGGTACGCCTACCACAATATAATTGAAATGGGAGCGGGTGGTACGCCTATCATAAGATAATTAAAATGGGAGCGGGTGGTACGCCTACCACAATATATAATAAAATGGGAGCGGGTGGTACGCCTACCACAAGATANACCTGAAGTTAATTGGAAATTTTGTAATCGATTATGTACAACTATTAAAACCAAAGATGTGGTTAAGGTCATGCATATGATGTGTTTCATGTCTAGATATTATTATGATAATATTGTACTTGTAATGCGGAGATTAATGTTATTGATATATACATTTTGGAACATTGTTGAGTTATGGATGTGTTGTTATGAGTTGTTTGGGTGTTACTCTGACAGGTGGATAGTCCCAATTACAGGGGAGACTCTGCCGAAATTTCTGAAAAATTTGAGAGTTAGAAAAAAAAATTGGGACATTGATATGTACGAAGGAAAAGAAAAGTTACATTATGTGTTTGAGAACGGACTCTACTTCTTATTTGAGGGTGAATGACCCTAAGTGGAGGAGGATGTAACAACTGTTAAATGCTACTAAAAAGCTGATGCGTGCGTAGGCACGAGTTGCTATAGCCAGGTGAGACT
>MU755551.1:1785-18840 GCA_026770625.1 Nicotiana glauca
AGATATTTGAAGCATATCTATCTGGTACTTTCACATCTATTAAAACTTGCAAGAGCATTTCTTTTTGCGTATTACTCAATATGAAACATGCTGGAGGTAGATAATATTTGCCATTAGCTCTTTTCTTAGGGTGCAATGCCTTTCGAATCCCCATGTCTTGCAAATCCAAACGAGAATTTAAATTGTCTTTTCCTTTACCATCTATATTTAGTAATGTCCAAAATATATTGTCAAATATATTCTTTTCAATATGCATTGTGTCAAGATTATGACGAATTATATTGTCTTTACAGTAGTCTAACTCAAAAAATATGCTCTTTTTCTTCCACAATTTGCAATATAGCATCATCAACTTGATTAAAATCATTCCATTTTCTTTTATTAAATTTGGTCGATGGACCTTTTCCGAAATTATTTTTAATATCTTTCAATTGCTCAAGAACCTCAATACCTGACAACCATTTAGGTGCTACCTCCAACTCCTTAAAACCATTAAATGTAACTTTATCTTTTCGAAACTTGTGTCCATTGGGTAACCATCTCCTATGTGACATGAAGCAATATTTTCGCCCATTTCTCAATCTCAAAAATTTAGTTTTCGTCAGGCAACATGGACAAGCATATCTAGTTTTCACACCATATCCTGATAAGTTACCCAGTGCTGAAAAATCATTGATTGTCCAAAGCAATGAAGTACACATTTGAAACATATGGTTGTTTGATACATCATAAGTGTCAACACCAACCCACAATTCTTTTAACTCATCAATTAAGGGTCGAAGATAGACATCAATATCATTGTCAGGTGCACGAGGGCCATCAATAATTATTGACAATATCATATATGGTTGCTTCATGCATAACCATGGTGTCAATGTGCTATGTGAGATAGACATAGACTTGAAAGGATTAAAGCCATCTGAAGCCAGCCCAAGTCTAACATTCCTAGGATCTTGAGAAAAACTTGGATGCAATTCATCAAAAATTTTCCAAGCAATATTATCAGCAGGGTGCCGCATTACCTCATCTCTAGTGCGACCTTCAGCGTGCCATCTCATTTGAGTAGATGTTTTAGATGACATGAATAATCGTTGAAGCCTTGGTATCAACGGAAAGTATCTAAACACCTTTGCTGGAATTTTTGAGGTTTCCATACTACTACTTGATTCACCTTTAAACTGTTTGTACCTTGAAGTTTTGCAAAACTTACAATCTATTCTATCTTTTTTCTCATTCCAGTAGATCATACAATCATTCGGACATGCATGTATTTTTTTATATTCAAGTCCTAAATCTTTAATAATTTTCTTGGCATCATTAAAGGACTTGGGTAATATTTCACCTTCAGGAAACACATCTTTTAGCAACTCTAGCAACATGGAAAAAGAATTGTTACTCCACCCATTGAGACACTTTAGATGCAATAGACGAACAAGAAAAGAAATCAGTGAGTATTTACTTCCAGGGTATAATTTACACTCAGCCTCTTTTAGTAATTTAAAAAATGTTTCAGTCTTCTTATCAAACCCCTTCCTATGATGATTTGACCCGCCAAATCCATCACAATTAGAGTCTATATCAACAAAGTCACTAGTAGGAGGAACTCCAAAAGCATCATGTACCAAGGCTTGCATTTCATTACCTTTATCTGACTGATTAATAGAAACTGATGAATATGATATCTCACCATGAAAAATCCAAGTAGTGTAACTAGTTAGAAACCCATCAACCACTATATGTTCGACAATCAGATCTTTTGACACAAATTTCATATTACAACACTTTCGATATGGACACAAGATTTCAGATGCATTAGGCCTATCCAATGACGCAAACTGAACAAACTCTTTGGCTCCGATCTCATATAAGGGATCGTTCCTATTTAATATGTTTATCCAACTCTTATCCATTAACAATATTACCTATACATATAGCATCAAAGAATCAACATCAGTAATCCTCCTTGTACTTAATCTAATGTGATTAAGTTATACACCATCAGTAGATACACTTAGAACTTCAGATAAGATTTACGACAGTGGAAAGAATTTTTACAGAAAGTTCAAATATACTCTGTAGATAAACTTAAAAGAGCCTAAATAACTAGGAAAAGAAAAAATCTTGTAAGCACTTCAAAAGACAAAAATACTTTGTTTTAACTATTACAGTATAAAGAATTAGAATTACATAGTATTAAATTAAACATAAGATAGATAAGAACCTGCAAAAGCTTCGCCAAGAGTCTGAACCCTATATCTATGTTCTTCAAATAGCTTGCCACCCTTTCCCCGTTTCCTTAAATCTCCAATTAAATTTTCAAAGCGTACTGCAAAATTAGGTTATCTGAAGAGTTCTAACAAATAAAGGAAACTGGAATTTTAGAATTAGGAGGAGGGAAGCTGAAAATTCTTATCGCCAAAATCTTTTCCTTCTAAATCTCCCATACTCTCCATACATAGCTTCTTTCGGAACCACGATTTGTAAAGGAGGAATATATTGCGGAGATAGAAATCAAATTTGACTAAAATTAGAATGGGTTCGATAAAATATTGAGCCAATTTGAAACCCCCCATCTTAGGTCTTGAGGTTTGGCCGTCTGGGGGTCTAAGCTATTCACTGACTTTTGGTCTCCTTTTACATATTCTTTTAATTTTGTTTACTTTATTTTTACATTCAACTTTTAACAAGTACTAATAATATTATTGACTAAATGTAATATTTTAATTTTTTAATTTACAGAATATTATAATAATGAGAACAATATAAAGTACATTAAAAGTCTAAAATTTTAAGAAGATAAAAAAAAACTTGTAGAAAATAAAATATCTAACATGTTTTTGCAAGTATAAATATTTATGAGATAAAAATCAAATAAAATGGTTTAACTTTTAAATAAATAATAAAAAAATTTAAAAATATTATCAACTATACATTATTACCTTCCTAAACGTAAATAATAATTAATAAATTATGTTATTAGTAATTTAAAATTTTACTCCTTCATAAATAAATACATAATTACTTACAAATTATAAAATTATAAAGTCTAATATTTAAAGAGACACAAAACTAAGAAATGGAGACACAAAACAAATATTAAGATATTTTATATCAACTATTATTGTTTTTGTGACATTAATACAAAACGTCATTGTTTTTATGACATTTTGTATCAAATGTCATTACTCTTACAATACTCTTACAATACTTTGATTGAAATGTCGTCATGTTTACTACATTTTGTTATAAATGTCATTATTTTTACAACATTTTGTAAAAAATGTCATTATGTTTACAATATTTTGTCATAAATGTCGAGAAATTCATTTTTTTATGACATTTATTTTAAATGTCACTAAATAAATGTCGTCGTATCATTACTTTCTTGTAGTGACAAAACTTTTCTATTAATACAATATCAATGGCTAGCCTTGAAGCATCTTTTAATTAGACTACTTTTTGTGGTACTAATGTTAAGGTCAAAGAGCAACATTGGTAATAGGTTCATTTTTCATATCAATGTTTATTTCTTTCATGGCGTAAGGCACCGTACAAAGTATTTTGTAATTTGAATTTGTATTTCTATTTTATTATTAATGAAAACTAGCCATAGGCAATTGCCTAGCGGATTTAAAAAATAACTAAAAATAAAGTAAATAATAAAAATGACCTAAGTGACATCATTGTTTAACCAAAAAATAAAATTTTAGTCAAAGCTAGAATTTAGAAGAATACGGGTTACTGATAATCAAAAGAATGTATAAAAGGAAATAATTTAGGTAGCAAGAGGGTAATCAAGAAAAATAAGTAAACCAAAGTATATTCCAATAATATTTCATGTTCTTACAATTGATTAGATATCTCCCTTTTATAGATATCTTGGAGATATACGTTTTGCCCAAATCATAATGAGGCTATTATGAGTAATTAATGACATTGAATGCTACGTTACATAATCATTACATTCAATACAAATTCTCTAACGTATTCCACATTTAATGCCTATTAAATGTCGTATCTGTACTCTTTTCTATTATCAGATTCATTCCTTTTGATTCTTGGATATAAATGACTTAGACAGGTACGGGCGCTGAGTTATTTGAATAATTGCCCGTACCTCTTCCTCTGCCATTTGCTCGTATCCGTTGCAACTCGTGACTCTTGGCTAGTTGTAATTCTTTAACCATTTGACCAGTCTACGTGTCTCGACACGTTACCTTTATATTTAAATACAATTCTTCCCAATACAATCCTGAAACATATATGACTACATAACTAACACATAAGATAACCTCTGTTAGTCAAATAGAGGAATTTCATTTACGAACCAGGAATAACACGAGGCAAGGAATAGTAGTAAACATTTTAAGAAAAGAAAAAAAAGAAAAAAAGAAAATTAAGGAAAGATGAAGCATTAAGAGTCAGTAGGTTAGAGAAGAAAGGAATGCACCTTTATATTGATGAATTTGAATTAAAATTATAGCCAACTCAATGATTAATCAACTCTTGACCGGAAACTTCGCCAACAAACCGGCACCTCGAACTTCGACTCAAACTCGGCTCATTTGGTAGTGGTTGATGGAGTGCGGAGGAGCTGCTCGTTTTGCGTAAAGGACGACAGCCTTTGCGGTGATTTTTCGGACTATTTTGGAGACCGTGCAGGAGGGAAAAGTGCTGGCCGGAGATGGTAAAACTCCGGCGAATGCCGGGGAGAGATGAGCTAGCAGAAAACGAGTTTTATGGCTTCGAATAGACTGGGTTTTAGGAGTGGAATAGAGCTTAACTAATCAGATGCACTAATGGCTGTTTTGTTACTACTTTGGAGTCACGTTAATGGAGTAATGAAAAGAGACAGAGGAACTCCATTTTTTGTGAGCTTTCGCTGAACTCCATTTTCACGTGTTCAAACAGATCCATTTTCTCTCGTTTCTTTCTGTTCTCTTTTCTATTTTTGTGTGTTTTTTGTGTATGTGTTTTAGGTGGTTTAGTAGCTTTATGGCTGAGTTATCATGGTGGTTTTTAGGGAGAGATGAGGTGAGGAATATGAGTGAAGAGGAAGAAGATGGAGGTCACGTTTTTTCCTCTATTTTCTCAGCCATCCTCTCGTTCTGTCTGTGCATTCTCCCCCTTTGTATTTTTTTGTCCCTATATCTCTCAGCCCTTCACCCTTTTATATAATGTGTGCATGTGTATCCTTCTTTGGAAAGAAGAAGAATATCAGAAGATGCCTTGTGGTCCCTACTAAAAGAATATTTTTTATTATTTCTTGGCCTGTTATTGTGTAGGTGAGAATTTGTTACGGAGAGGTAAGGTGGGGTCTACGTCTCAATTGGTTTCTTTTTCTTTTTTCTCTTTGTTTTTGCTTTTCATGTTATCCTTTTCTACTTCTTTGTTCCTTTTTGGTTCTTTTTTTTATATTTTTTTTTATTCTAAATATGAATTAAAAATAGCTTTATAAAGGTACTAGTATATTAAAGATAATAAAAATATTTAGATAAGACATATAATTACTATATTAATAAAATTTAAATACTACTCAATATATATTAAAATGTAAAATATTTTTTGAACTTTTTCTTCTTACCTTTTTTTGGAAAATAAAATGCCAAGACTATTTTTGGATTTTTTTCAAAGATAAAACTAACTAGACAAAATATCAACTAGCTAGAATAGGGGTAAATATTTTTGTAGTTTATTTTTTTTAGATAAAATAAAGTAAAGAGAGCGATACTAAACATAAACTAAATATTTACGCTAAAGTATAAAAAATTATTGGGAGGGTCAAAAATCACATATCTGCAGTATTGACATGGTGCCGGGCACTCAGCCCATTTCTGTTCCACCATATCGTATGGCACCAGCAGAGCTGAAGGAGTTAAAGGAGCAACTTCAGGAACTCTTGGATAAAGGGGTTCATTCGTCCTAGTGTGTCACCATAGGGTGCGCCGGTTCTCTTTGTGAAGAAGAAGGATGGCACGATGAGAATGTGCATTGATTACAGGCAATTGAACAAAGTAAAAATCAAGAATAAGTATCCTTTGCCTCGTATTTATGACTTGTTCGACCATCTTCAGGGAGCGAGAGTATTCTCTAAGATTGATCTCCGCTCAAGTTATCACCAGTTGAAGATCAGGGACTCAGATATTCTTAAGACGGCTTTTACGACCTGATATGGTCATTATGAGTTCTTGGTGATGTCTTTCGGGCTAAACAATGCCCCAGCAGCGTTCATGCATTTGATGAACAGTGTGTTCTGGCCGTATCTTGACTCGTTTGTTATAGTCTTCATTGATGATATTATGGTATACTTACGTATCTAGGAGGAGCACGCGGAGCATTTGAGAGTGGTGTTACAGAGATTGAAAGAGGAGAAGCTTTATGTAAAGTTCTTCAAATGTAAGTTCTGGCTCAGTTCAGTGGCTTTCTTGGGACACGTGGTGTCTAGCGAGGGTATTTAGGTTAACCCGAAGAAGATAAAGGCGGTTTAGAGTTGGCCCAGACCGTCCTCAACTATAGAGATTCGCAGTTTTCTTGGCTTGGCGGGTTATTATCGTCAGTTTGTTTAGGGATTCTCGTCTATTGCATTGTCCTTGACCAAGTTCACTCAGAAGGGTGTTTCATTTTAGTGGTTTGATGAGTGTGAGGAGAGCTTCCAGAAGCTCAAGATTGCCTTGACCACAGCTCCAGTGCTAGTATTGCCATCAACTTCAGATTTTTTATACCGAATATTGTGATGCTTCGAGAGTTGGTATTGGATGTGTTCTGATGTAGGAGGGTAGAGTTATTGCTTATGCTTCTCGTCAGTTGAAGCCTCATGAGAAGAACTACCATGTTCATGATTTGGAGTTGGCTGCCATGGTTCACACATTGAATATTTGGAGGCATTATTTGTATGGTGTGTCTTGTGACGTATATACTGATCATCGTAGCCTCCAGCACTTGTTCATGCAGAATGATCTCAATTTGAGGCAACGGAGGTGGTTGTAGTTGCTTAAGGATTATGACATTACTATTTTGTATCACCCGGGGAAGGCCAATGTAGTAACGGATGCTTTGATCGGAAGGTGGTGAGTATGGGGAGTTTGGCTTATATTCGAGTTTGGGAGAGACCTCTTGCAGTTGATGTTCAGACTTTGGCCAATCGGTTTATGAGGTTGGATATTTCAGAGCCCAGTAGTGTATGGGCTTGTGTGATTTCTCGATCTTCCTTATATGAGCGCACCAGAGAGTGCCATTATGATGATTCACATTTGCTTGTCCTTAAGGACAGATTTCAGCATGATGATGCCAGGGATGTGAGAATTGAAGATGATGGGGTGTTGAGGATGCAGAATCGAATATGTGTGCCCAATGTAGATGGGATTCAGGAGTTGATTCTGGAGGAGGCCCATAGCTCGTGGTATTCCATTCATCCGGGAGCCGCGAAGATGTATCAGGATTTGAGATGGCCTTATTGGTGGAGAAGAATGAAGAAAGACATTGGAGATTTGTAGCTCGGTGCCTCAATTTTCAGCAGGTAAAATATGAGCATCAGAGACCGGGTGGCATGCTTCAGTGGATGGATATTCCAGAGTGGAAGTGGGAGCTAATCACTATGGACTTTATAGTTGGGCTCCCACGGACTTTGAAGAAGTTTGATGTTATTTGGGTGATTGTAGATCGGCTGACCAAGTCCGCGCACTTTATTCCTATTTGTACTACTTATTACTCGGAGAGGTTAGCAGATATATATATATATATATATATATATATATATATATATATATATCGGTGTCCCAGTTTCCATCAATTCAGATAGGGGCACTCAGTTTACTTCACAATTTTGGAGGTCTGTACAGCAAGAGTTGGGTACTCAGGTTGAGCTGAGCATAACTTTTCACCCTCAGACAGACGGGCAGTTCGAGCGCACTATTCAAATATTGGAGGATATGTTACGCGCTTGTGTCATTGACTTTGGAGGATCATGGGATCAGTTCCTACTGCTCGTGGAGTTTACTTGTAATAACAGTTACCAGTCGAGTATTCAGATGGCTCCATATGAGGCTTTGTATGGGAGACGTTGTAGATCTCCAGTTGATTGGTTTGAACCGGATAAGGCCAGGCTGTTGGGTACAGATTTGGTGCAGGATGCTTTAGACAAAGTGAAGGTGATTCAGGAGAGGCTCCGTATAGCGCAGACGAGACAAAAGAGCTATGCTGACAAGAAGGCTCGTGATGTATCCTACATGGTTGGTGAGAAGGTTCTATTGAGATTTTCACCCATGACGGGTGTTATGAGGTTTGGAAAGAAGGGTAAATTGAGTCCACGGTTCATTGGACCTTCTAAGGTACTTCGGAGGATTGGGGAGGTGTCTTATGAGCTTGCTTTGCCACCCAACTTGTCGAGTGTGCATCCGATATTTCATGTTTCTATGCTCCGGAAGTATATTAGGGATCCGTCTCATGTTCTAGATTTCAGCACGGTTCAGCTGGATGGTGACTTGACTTATGATGTGGAGCCTGTAGCTATTTTGGAGTGTCAGGTTCGAAAGTTGAGGTTGAAGGATAGCTTCAGTGAAAGTGCAGTGGAGAGGTCGGCCCATAGAGGAGGCTACCTGGGAGACCGAGCGGGAGATGTAGAGCAGATATTCTCACATGTTTGAGGCTTCAGGTATGCTTCTTGACTCATTCGAGGACGATCGTTTGTTTAAGTTGGGGAGGATGTGACGACTCGGCCAGTCGTCTCATGAGTTAACGCTCCGTTTTTTCCCATTTCTGCTTCTTTATGCTTTGTTTATCCATGTTATGTGGTATTGGATTGGTCGGATCGAATCCAAAATAGTTTTGGTAAGGTTTGAGATACTTAGTCTCTAAAAGTAGCTTTAGAGTTAGAAAAGTCAACCGAGAGTTGACTTATTGGTAAACAACCTCGGAATGCGGATTTTATGGTTCGGATAGCTTTGTTAGGTGATGTGGGACTTAGGAGTGTGTCCAGAATATTTTTGTGATGTCCGGTGTAAAATTAGGCTTGAATTGGCGAAAGTTAGTTTTTGGCGATTTCTGGTCGGTAGTGGAAAATAGAACATCGGGGTCGGAATGAAATTTCGACAGTTGGAACAGGTTCGAATGTCATTTTGGATATGTCTGCAAAATTTCAGATCAACAGGAGTTGTTTTGGATAGTTTCGGCATCGTGGTGGAATTTAGGAATTTCAAAGTTTATAGACTTGAATTTGATGTGATTTTGATGTTTTGATGTTATTTTTGGTGTTTCGAAGGCTCGACTAAGTTCAAATGATGTTATGGAACGTGTTGGTATATTTGTTGAGATTTCTGAGTGCCTCGGGCAAATCTTGAAAGTTTAACGGGTCAATTTAAACTAGAAGAAAAGTTGTTGCATTTTTTTCACAGCATCATGAACAGTAACTCGGGTGAATAGTAAAAACGTGAGCAGTATTTAAATAAACCCTCCGCGACCATTAAACGCTTTTACAACATTTTTGAAAGGGAAAAGAGCTTTAAGGCGATTTTGAAGAGAGAAAAATCATTGTTCTTCGTTGAGGTAAGGATTTTGGACCCCAAAACTCAATTATTTGTGATTAAGGCACAAAATATAAGTGTTTAATTCATGAAAATCAGTAGAAAAAGGTGGAGTTAGGGTTTGAAATTATGAGATCTTCTAGGAATGATTTGAGGGGTCAAACGAACTCCGATTTTTGAGTTCTTTATATGTACTGACTCGTAAGATGATGAAGAACATTTTGGTATAAAGTTTGTCTAGTTCCGGGATGCAGGCCCATGGTCAGGTTTTGACTGATTTCGGGTTTTGTGCTTAAAATCAATATTTTTCAATTGGAATTCATTCGTTTAGCATAATTTGATGATAAAAATCTGAACTTGGTAGATTTGGAGCATTCAGAAGTTGGTTCGAGAGGCAAGCGTACTGCAGAGTAGCTTTTCGAGCCGGATTGAGGTGAGTAATGATTTTAAATATTGTCCTAAGGGTATGAAACCCCAAAATTTCACAGTGTTCGACTATGTTGAGGTGAGACACACGCTAGATGGAGAGCGTGGACTCGTGCACCATTGGAGATGGTGACTTAGTCCATCCCGTATAACTATTTACTATGTATTTAATAGCTAATTGTTTGATATCATTATATTTTGGGCTAAATGTCATATTTGCGCTTCGTGCCAACTGTTTGAACCCTTATGGAATTTTTAAATAATATTTTCCTCATTGTTTGATTTCATACTAGTGCTCAGTCATACTATATTTCACTATTTTTGGAACTCAACCATGTTATTATGATTTTAAACACTTTAAATGATATTTTTAAAGATATTTGAGCGGAGCTTCATATTTTACTGTTGCCCGAGGGGCTTATGAGATTCTGACTGAGTAAGGCCGAGGGCCTGTATTGTGAGGATACTTTTGGGTCGGACTGCACGTTGCAGCAGTGATATACTAATTATGATAATGAGGCCGAGGGCCTAAGATTGTATGCCACGAAGTGTCTTGAGATTGATATGAAGCCGAGAGCTTGTTTATGATGCCACTAGATGGCTTAATATTGTGTTTGGGCCGTAAGGGGGCCCTCTTGAAGTCTGTACACCCCCAATGAGCACTGGTACCCATTGTGATATAAGATATAGCCCAAGAAGCTGGTATTGTTCTGTGACATTGCTCGAGGGGTTGATTCTGTTGTTACTGAGCTTCATATTTTACTGTTGCCCGAGAGGCTTATGAGATTCTGACTGAGTAAGGCCGAGGGCCTGTATTGTGAAGATACTTTTGGGTCGGACTGCACGCTGCAGCAGTGATATATTGATTATGATAATGAGGCCGAGGGCTTGAGATTGTACGCCACGAAGTGTCTTGAGATTGATATGAGGCCGCGAGCCTGTTTATGATGCCACGAGATGGCTTGATATTGTGTTTGGGCCATAAGGGGCCCCTTCTGGGGTTTGTACTCCCCCCAGTGAGCGCGGGTACCCCTTGTGATATGAGATATAGCCCGAGAGGCTAGTATTGTTCCGTGACATTGCCTGAGGGAATGATTCTGTTGTTACTGTGCCCGAGGGGCAGTTATTATGTGTTTACTTTTTATTGTTTTTCCTATATATTGTTTAACTGTTTAAAGGATGTTTATGAGATTTCACTGCTTAATTATATTTACTAATTTTTTCTATGCCTCTTTTAGCTTAATGTTGTACCTTACGTGATTTTATATCGCTCAGTCTTTATTTATTTTTATTACTCACTGAGTTGGAGTACTCACTTTACTCCCCGCACCCCTGTGTGCAGATTCGACCGCTACAGGTCCTGCTCCTGAGGGTTGATATTTCCAGCAGGTCTTCGGAGATTTACTAGGTAGCTGCTTGGCGATTCGCAGCCCAGTGCATTCTCCCTCTATCTTAGTTTCTTTTGATTGAGTTATGTGGTAGTGGATTAGACTTCATACTTTTAGTATTGTTTTAGATGCTCATGCTGGTGACACCCCTATTTCGGGATGCGTTCCTTTTTATTATCTCCGCTAGTTAAACTGTTAAATGCTTATTTTGGGCTTTTATTTTTTATTAAAGACACAATAGTTATTATTTTAATTGCTTAAAGTGAATTGGAAGTGTGTCGGCTGGCCTTGTCTTCATGAGAGGCGTCATCACGACCGGGTTTGGGTTTAGGGTCGTGATAAATTAACTATCATTTTAGAAGTTCAAGACAAAATTGATTATTTTTTTCATTTTTACCCTTAGTAATAATTGTTCTTGAAGATGGAGATAACACATAAATAGAATAAATATTCAATAAAAAGAGATTAAATCTCATAACATAAATAAGGGTAGAACAGTCCAATCCCTTTCCCAATTAATATCTCTTAAGGGGCGTAAAAGAGAAATACGACACATAATATGAGAGAGAGGGAGTAGCATTAATACAAGCTATACTATAATGTACTCCATCCGGTTCACAATAAGTGACAATTTTACCTTTGGCACGCCCATTAAGGAAATACGAACTCCTCGAGAAAAAAAAGGTGTATTGAATAAATTAACCTTAATTAATTGTTACCTGGGTCCATTGGAATATGTAAGTAAGGGCAGATTGTAAAAAAAATAAAATTAATTCCTTCTTGATTATGTAAATGGACACTTATTTTGGACCAAAATAAAAAAGTAAAATGATCACTTATTGTGGACCGGAGGGAGTGATTAAGAGAATTTACTAGGTGACTTTTGGGTTTTGTAACATATAAACGGAAAAATAAGGAAAAAACCAAAAATATTGAGTAACAAGATTAACATATTTAATAATTTGCTCGATGGAATTTAGTGTAGGGTAGAGTTATTATTCAGATTTTAATGGGTAATTTGGTAATTCAGTTTTGCCCTTATTATATGTAACCCTCGTGAATTCACAAATATTTTTTCAATTCTCCTAGTGAATATCGAAAATTATTAAAAAGAAATAATATGTTAATTTCATAACTAGTATAATAAAAGAAGAAAAAATTATTGCAGAAATTATATATTGAATATAACCAAGGCAAATTTCAAAAACCAAATCTATATTATGTGTCGTTTTTTTATCTTGTTATTACTATAACGCTAATTATTTGTTTTTCCCTCATGATACTTCTCTTATTAAAAATAGTTGTATACTTTCAAACAAACCTAATGAATTGAAGATTCATCCACCCATCTTTCCTTACCGTAACCAAAAACTCTTTCTTTTCTTTCCTTTAATGGTGTTCTTGAGATATTATCTTGAACATCCTTATTTAGACGCACACTATGTATACAAAGTACTAAGTAAAATATGTAAAAGGTTACATCACATGTGAATCAAGATTCATGCAACACTATTGTCGAAGAACTAATAATATTCCAGGTAACTTTGTTCAACAACAACAACAATCCAGTGTATTCCTACAGGTGGGGTCTGGGGAGGGTAATATGTACGCAGACCTTACCCCTACCCCGAGGGACAGAGAGGCTGTTTCCGCAAGACCCTCGGCTCAAGAAGGAAACAAGTGACAGGAACAAGTGATGATATATTAATACTAGCAATAGACTCATAATAAATAACATAAAATACACAACAAAATATAAAATAACAATAATATAAGGAATATAGGAAATACGAGAAAGAAGAAAGTATACTAATATCTAGAATATAAAGCCCTGCATCAGTAGCTGATTTGTAGCATCCTAAGCCTAAGTACGAACTGTTTAGTCTCACTCTAGCGCGCTGTAGAAATATTCCCAACTTTCCCCTAACCTACAACCTTAGTGCTCGACCACCACAATCCCCTGTCAAGGGCCATGTCCTCAGTAATCCTAAGTCGCGTCATGTCCTGCCTGATCACCTCTTTCCAATACTTCTTAGGTCTCCCTCTACCTCTCCTCGTGCCCACCACCGCCAGTCGCTCACAACTTCTCACCGGTGCATCAGTGCTCCTCCTCTGAATGTGCCCGAACCATCTGAGTCTTGCTTCCCGCATCTTGTCTTCCATGGGCGCCGCGCCCACCCTCTCTCGAATAACTTCATTCCTAATCTTATCCATCCTTGTATGCCCACACATCCACCTCGACATCCTTATCTCTGCTACTTGCATCTTCTGGATTTGTGAGTTTTTAACCGGCCCACACTCAGTCCCATACAACATGGCCGGTCTAATCACTGCTCTATAAAACTTACCTTTTAGTAACGGTGGCACTTTCTTGTCACACAGGACTCCCGTTGCTAACTTCCACTTCATCTACCCCACCCTTATACAGTGTGTGACATCCTCGTCGATTTCCCCGGTCCCCTGGATAACTGACCCAAGGTACTTGAAACTACCCCTCTGAGGGATGACTTGGGAGTCAAGCCTCACTTCCACTCCCGCGTCTGTCGGCTCCGGCCCAAACTTGCACTCGAGATATTCCGTTTTCGTCCTTCTCAACTGAAACCTTTAGACTCAAGGGCCTGTCTCCAAACCTCTAGCCTCTCGTTGACGCGCGTCTTGTCTCGTCAATCAGGACTATATCATCAGCAAATAGTATACACCATGGCACCTCCCCTTTAATATTATGCATTATGGCATCCATCACCAGGGCAAATAGGAAAGGGCTGAACGCAGAATCTTGGTGCAACCCCGTAACAACCGAAAAATGCTCGGAGTCGCCTCCTACTGTCCTAACCCGAGTCTTATCTCCATCATACATGTCTTTAATCACCCTAATGTAGGCAACCGGGACCCCTTTAACCTCTAAGCATCTCCATAAAACCTCCCTAGGACCTCTAAGGTAACCTTTTTCAATATAGTGAATTCAAGCTTCAATCATTTCTCTTTCTTCAATAATTTTCATGGCTTCATCAAAGTTTTCATTTGATGTAGTTTTCGAAATATTATCTCGAACCTCCTTGGAAACATGAAGATAGATCAAAGCGAAAATTTCTCTCATATTTCAAGGCTTTAACTAGTAGACGTACTGAATTTTTTCCCGAACATTCGTCTATTGAAACAAATTCTAAAACGTGTTTGCAATTTCTTGCATGTTGAACTTAGTAACCTGAATATGATCAGTTCTTCCACAATAGCTCTGCATGAATCTTGATTAACATGTAGTCCTTTGTTCATATTTTACTTACTATTTTGCATACATCTCGTGCTTCTAAATAAGAATGTTTTAGATAATATCTCAAGAACATTATCACATGAAAAACTCTGAAAAAGTAATTAATGAAACTATTAAAGGAAAGAAAAGAAAGAGTTTTTGGCTACTGTAAGGAAAGATGAGTGAATGAATCTTCAATTCACTATGTCAGTTTGAATGTATAATAAAGTATACAACTATTTATAATAAGAGAAGTATCTTGAAGGAAAAGCAAATAATTAAGTTTATAACAATAAAAGGATAAAACATAATACGGATTTGTTTTTTGAAATTTATCTTGATTATATTCAATATATAATATCTGCCACAACTTTTTCTTCTTTTATTATACTACTAGACACTAGTTATGCAATTATCATATCATTAGTTTTCAATAATTTCCTATATTCACTATAAGAACCGTAGAAAGTCATACACTAATTATAAAATGAATTAAAGTTAGAAATAGAAAGGAAGCAAATATTCCTTAGATGATGTTATAAGTCAGATTTTCTCCGGTGGTATCTTGTTTACTTATTGGTTAATAAATTTATTCGCGCATTAATAAAAAATATTTGTGAATTCACGAAGAGATCAATAGGCTAATAAAGAATTTAAATATCATCTTCTTCTTTTTTTTCCTATAAGGAAGATTAATATGCGTGTAAACATCATACATTTGCGTCAATATCGATTTATATAAAGCAAAGCATACAAACGTTTTTGTTTTAAGAAAACAAAAATATTCAATGTAAAATACTTATAAAATTAACTTTTTGCATACAAATGAAAAATCTTATCTCTTATCTCTCGATAAAATTTACAAAGAAGAAAACTCACTATAAAACATAAAAGAAACATTATGAGAGAGAAAAGAAAAAGTCCAAAAGTGCGAAATACAATATTCTTCAGGAATTGTTATTGTAGAAATAAAACAAAAATCAAGTTTAAATGCCATCTCAGTGAAAAAACGAAAAGTCTCCAGACTCATCGCAATTCTAAAATATTTATCAATTCCCTCATTATATTTTTCACTGAATCCCATTTTATTCAAATAAGAGAAGAACTTAATCTTGGAGTTAGATTTAACAATATACAATACAACAACAACAACTACCCAGTATAGTCCCACAGAGTGGGATCTGGGGAGGGTAATAAGTACACAGGCCTTACCCTCACCCGAAAGGGCAGAGAGGTTGTTTCTAATCGACCCTCGGCTCAGGACAAGGAAAAGAAAAGAAAAAAGTATTAGTAACTCCAACATAAATCACATAAATATTTATGTAAACATAAACCATAAATAATATGGCAAGCAAACGGTACAGATAAACAAAAACAAAAACAAAGGAGGCACATAAATAATTAAATGACCATTAACCGTAAATAAAATATACAAAAAAAGTCAATATATATTACCCGGAATGTATTTAAAGACCCCCTTCTGGCAATCTAAAAAAGAATAAAAAATGACGAAGGACAAAATAGAGGAAGAAAATATCACCTTGTTGAATATTGTAAATTTGATGAGATCATTTTCGATATATATAGAAAAAATATAAGAGTAATTCAGTGTTAAGAACTTGACATTCCCTTTTTATAGACAACCGAGTAAGATATTAATTGTAATCATGCCTTTCTGATACTCTCAACAAATAGTAATTAGGCAACATAAATGTAGTAATTAGTTAACATTAATACATGCATTACTATAATGTAATTAAGAGAATTTAATAGGTGACATCTCGGTTTTGTAATACGTAACACATGAATGGAAGAAAATAGGGAAAAAGCCAAAATGAGTGAAAAGACTGACAATAAAAGGGGTTAAAAGATAAATAGGATCTTTTGACCAATAATATGATGAATGTAAATTACTCGGAAAATGTGAAACTTTTCTCCATGGTACAATTAGATTGGATTTTTAATCTAATCTGCCGATCATTCAAAAATAATTTTAATCCCCAGTCAAATATATAAAGACAAAATTACACTCTATGTCATTTGGGCCATACATCCCATTCAAAAATAGCCCATATTTGAGGCTTTACCTGGCATAGCCCATGTTGGCTAACTTATGAAATTTTATTTTCACCCGGTAGCCCACACCTTAACATAACCGTTTTAATATTTTAAATTTTAATTTCTCTGTTGCTCTCTTCCTCACGCTTTTCTCACTCTGTGTTCCTCTCGATTTTCTCCGACCATAACCGACTCCATTATTGTGTGCAAGTTGCTTTTCGAGGTTTCAATCTTAGTTTGAGGTAATTTTCGTTTCATTTTATGCTTTTCCTACAGTGTTGGTTTTGAATTTTTTTTTTCCTTTTTCTGATTATGCCAATTTTTTTCAATGTTGCTATATTTTTTCGGATGATTTTGTGTTCTTTGTTTCTGCGTTCGAGACTTAAACTTGATGAAACGAAATGCATGGTTTGTT
>MU755554.1:0-18701 GCA_026770625.1 Nicotiana glauca
AATTTTAGATTTTCATATTTAAGCTCTAGGACTGTGGTGTCAAGTTCATGAACCTGGTTCTTCAACTCAGCATTTGTTTATACTTACCTCAGATTGCTCATGTGATTCTGTTTGTTTTCATTTTTTAGATCCTCAGATTCATCAATGAAATCCAAGAGTAACTCAGATAGCCTTTTTTAGACAAAAATTTAATCTTGTCTTTGAGATGAATTATACTTACCTCAAATTGCTCATGGGATTCTCCAATTGCCATAAATGCTTGTTCATCTTTATCTTCATCCTCTGAGTCCTTATCTGAGCTTTCTCCCCAGGCAGAAACCATAGCCTTTGTTGATCCTTTGTTCTTCTTGGGTTGAACCTGTTCCTTCTTCCTGTTCCTTCGTTCAGCTCTTTCCTTTTTCCATTCAATTTCCCATTGAGGGCAATTTTTGATGTGGTGATCAGTCTTCCCACACTTGTAACACCCCTCATTGGTTTGTTTTTCAGGAACCCTTGGATTGTTGTAGATTTCATTTCTTGAAGTACCATTTCCTCTCATTAAGTACTTCTTGAACTCCTTTGTGATCATGGTCATTTCATCCTCCTCTAGATCAGCACCTTCAGTGATTCTGAATGCCATACTCCTTTCCTTCTTGGGTGCATCCATCTTCATGGTTTTCCTTCTAAGTTCATAGGCAATGAGATTTCTAATTAGCTCATCTAACTTAAGAGTGTCAATGTTCTTTGATTCCTGAATAGTTGTGATTTTTCTTTCCCAAGAGATTAGCAGTACCCTTGTCAAAATCTTCTCAATTTTTTCTTCTTCAATAATAACCCTTCCAAGAGACTTAAGTTCATTTGTAAGTATGGTGAACCTTGTATACATCTCTTGTATGGTTTCCTCTTCCTTCATGGTGAAATTCTCATATTGAGAATACATCAGTGTTCCTCTGGACCTCTTCACTTGAGGTGTTCCTTCATGAGCCACTTGCAAAGTGTCCCGGATTTCCTTAGCGGTGGTACAACTTTGAATTCTACTGTACTCGTCTGGACCAAGTCCACACACAATTTCTTGGCCTTTGCACTATTTTCCCACTTCCTCAAGTCCTCAGCAGTGCATCCAGCTCTTGTCTTTGGCACATCCACTCCTTCAACATTCTTCTTTGTAGTTGCTAGAGGACCATTAGTGACTATGTCCCAGAATTCATAGTATTCTCCTATGATGTGATCTCTCATCCTATTTTTCCACCAAGAGTAGTAGTGGCCATTAAAGAGTGGAGGCCTATCAGTGGATTGCCCTTCCCAGTTCCCAGGTGGTGCACTCATGTTGATATTTTCCTAAGGTGTTAGCCTCTTTAAGGATAACCTGCTCTGATACCAATTGATGTTCTAAACGTCAATACCACATAAGGGGGGGGGGGGTGATTTGTGTGGTACCTAATTTTTGCTCTAGAAGAACCTGGTTCTTCTAGGTGTACTTTCTACTACTGTTTGCGGAACTAAAAGTACATAAAATAAAGAACACTGAGATTTTTACGTGGAAAACACCTGGCTCAAAAGGTGAAAAAACCACGACCTACTACTCAGTAGGATTTTCCCCAACAGTTTACTAAATCACTGAGCCAAAATAGCATTTATAAAACTCTTTGTAAACCTAAGGATTACCTCTAATCCCGTCGTAGCATCCAGCCTCTAACTGCTGCGACAACTTCAAGTTAACTCTAACTTGAATACTCAAAGTACCTATTACAATTGCTTCTAGATAAAACTGAAAGGTACAATATAAAAATACCTACTATAATTGAACTAGAAATAAAGAAAGACATATAAAACTCTTTATGGAGCTGGTTCTTCAATCTGGTTCATGTAGCTTCTGGTTTGCACACTTGAATCACACACGAACTGCTCGCAAAAAGCCTTGCTATTTTGCTTCCAATTCACATTTAGCTTCTGCGTTTTTTGTGCAAAACTTTAATGTGAGAACATCTTGCAATTTATAGAGTTAGTAGATAAAGAAATAACAAGAGTTCTGATGCAACTCTTCCTTGGTGGAAAAGTTCTAGTTGATTTCAACTTCTAACTCCTTCCTTATCTTGCATTGTGTTCTATTTGATTAATGACTCATTTTCCTTATCAATTATACAACCTTTTCGATCAGGAGATATTAAATACACCAAGTTAAACTTATCTCCTTCACATGCAACCCACATGCTTGAATCTGCCCGTTTCTGTGCACCTGTGTGATGGACCCGGTTCATCCTGAGTTCCTTTGTCAGTCTTCAAAACTAACCTTTACTTGGGCCAACACAATGCGTCCTTAAAAACCTGAATCGATGGCGACACTAGCATGTTGGAGGATGGCAATCGACATCGCATTGAATAGCATTAAAAAGACAAGTCCATGGGATATCCCAATTATCGTGAAAACTCACGTCATAGGTTGCATCATCGGTATGACATTGTCATGAGAAGCCCAAGGAGTCGGGTAGCAGAATCATTTCCCATCGCTTCATTATGAGAAACGCAGAGACTATCTGTATGTAGAAAAATTAAAGGGTCAAATTTCTTGCTGTTAAGTCATTTCAGAAGAACACCTCGAGGCCCCGAGGATGCGAAGTCGTGACCGATTTCCCTCCCTCGGAGCTCATCTAGGCCCGACCTAAAGAGGATACTGATCGAGTCTCGATTCAAATGGGGAATTCCTATGGCACGCGGCTAAGTCTAGCAAAGTCGGCATGTCCGGAACCTGCATCAAAATGTCACGTCTAGCTTTCCCATCTCCATACCTTTACAATTAATACATTTTGTACTATGTTGGATTTCCCCTCCTGTATAAAGGGGATCCTCATCACTTTGTAAAGTGTAGCTGTTGCTCCAACTATTCTACACGAAATAATAACTCTCTCTCTCTCTCTCTCTCTCTCTCTCTATATATATATATATATATATATATATATATATATATAATTCAAAATACCTTCAAAATAGCATATTTATGCATATATAAGTATATCCAAGTGTTTCATTACTTTTCTTTAATTTTTAAAAGTTTTTATTCCCCTATTTTATCCATAAAAATTGAATAATTATTTCTAAAATTATCATTTTAGTGACTCACTTGTTGAACTTTTATATCTACACTAAAATATAGCTAAGGAAATTTTGCATATTTTTACAAATTTATTTAGCATTTTTAAAAGCTAAATTGGATAGTTGCAATATTGGCGTCTTTTAAGATTTAATTACGTTTACATTTACAAAAATTAAGTCCAGTATTTTTAAATAGTTTATTATACGTTATAAATCATTTTAGTGTTTTCAATTTATTTCCAAAAATTAATTTACTATTTTTATAAAATAAATAGGGAAAATGGCTATTTAGAATCTAGCCAGATTTCATTTCAATTATAGCCCAAAATTGACCCCAACTTGAACCCAATTTCCCCCGGCCCAATTCCTTTTAAATCTGACCCCTTACCCGTTTAAATGACCCAACCCAGACTCCCCACCTAACCCCTTTAATCCCAGCCATTGATTGTTTAGATCAACGACTCCCATTACTTCTTTCCTTTTAAAACCCAAACGACCCCTTTATCCTACCTAATTTCTCACCAACCGCCGCCTCTAAATCCCTCTTCTCTCTCAAACTCTCTCTGAAAATCCTACAAACCCTAGCCACCGCCATCAAGCTACACCCTAATCCATGGCCTTCCTTGGTCATTTGGGACTTGTACCAGCCTTCCATGACTTCTATGTGTTTGGTTCCATGGTTTCGCAACCAGACTTCGAAGGAGTTTGGTCCAGTCATTGTTTGACTAGTGTTGATGGCCTTTCTCCGACCATCCACGTCCTTTCCCGGCCATTCCTTGACCTTTTTTGGTTAGATCGTTAACTTTTGAGATCTTTCTCGTTTCTTTTGGGTTTTGCTGAAACCCTAATCTCTAAGATCTTTCGAGTTCTTTCAGATCCACCTTAGATCTACGCTTACCATGAACTTTTAAGCATTTTTTTCTCGAAGGTTCTTTAATTTTGCTTTCAAAATGACTCTTTATCTTTTCTGATTAGGGTTTTTCTTTTAGGTTATTTCAAAAATCTCCTCTGATTTTAACGTGTTTCTGATCTTGCTATGTTTTGCTCATGTTGTTCTTCTATTTGAGTTAGCACATTTAAAACCCTAATTTCTGTTGGGCCTCAGTCGAGTTTTGAAGCTGTTTGTTAAATGTGTACGTGTTTGTTTAGGTTCTTGCTTGACTCATCTGTTTATCATCTTTTGAACTCGTTTGTTGTTGAAAACCCTAGGTCTTTTGGGTTTGAAATTGTTGTCTGAACACTCGACTCGATTGAAAGTTCTTGTTTCAGACTCTCTTTTCTCTATGTGACTTATCTGATTTTTACTATCTCTCTAACTCATATTTTTCCGAAAACCCTAACCTCTCAAAGGGTTTCTTCACCTGCTACTGTGAAACCTTTGTATATTTCTGATATTCTGTTGATTCAATGTGACTTGACCTAATTGATTAATATGCTTCGAATGTTTGCTTTACTACTGAACCCTAGCTTATTTTTGCCACTTCTGCATGTTTGTGATTATCTCTTTTGTCAATATGTTTGGCCTCGCATGTCTAATGACCCCGTTCACTTTATTTATATACTGAAGCCTCTTCTTGGATTGATCTTGGTCTTGTGACTGATTTCTAAAGTTTCCCTTTTTATGAACCCTAATTTCACTCGCCCGTTCAAAATTAATTGATTATTTTACCTTTACTGTAATATTTACCTTGCTGAATCTATTTCCAAAATAAGCATATTTCTGTACTTAGACTCGATTTCTTACTTAATGTTTTTACTACTCCTTTTATGTCAATAATCAGTCTATCTCTAAACTGATTTCTTTTCTTCGTTGAATCTGTTACTACACATTAAACAGTGATTCCTCAATTAAAGGGAGTCACTTGGGTAATTGATTATGACTGTAGGATCTCAAATCATATATTTCAGAATTGCTACTGCTTTGCGACGTTCTGAATTAGTAATAGATACCATATTTATAGGATCTCACCCAAGCACTTAGGCAAGCCTTAGGTGATAACGATAATAAAAACTGAACATGCCTTTGTAATCGGTAATTGTTACAACCAGCAGGCATGCCTGATTCAGATTTCTTATCTGAGTTACGTAATAAACTGGTCTGCCTCAACAATTAAAACTCCCCTTGCCTTAGTACTTTAGATCCAGACCCTGATTGTGTTTAAGTCATTCTATTTATGTGCTTTGCTTGAGGAGGTATACATGAGCCTTTAGTTGTTTACATGCTTCCCCTTAATGTGCAGTCCTATGTGTTTTGTAAGTCGGCCTATCTTTTTCACCTTTTGAAACCTCAAAGTCAGCCTAATATCCCTCCCCTTTAACAATAGTAGTCCTAAGTTCCTCCGGGACTGATAGGAATGGGACGGATAATAGCATGCATTAGTAGTCGAGACCAATCCGTGCTTTAGTACCTTAACGGGGTGGGAAAGGTAGATATGGATATGATGACCAGTGTGCTAATACCACGTGTAGCCCCTCTTTTGAGAAGTGATTACCGGGTATTGCATTGATGTGATCCATATTTCAAATAAACCTAGGAAACCCCCCTTTCCTTTCCTTTAAATATTTATAGAATTGTAACTTCTCTTCAAAATTCGCCTTCTAATTGTTTTCAAACTTTTATGTGTTAAACTTAAATCCCCTACTATTTGATCCTATATTTGTTTACTTTCTAATTGCACAAATTCACAAAAAACTATCTGGCCGGGAACCACACTAGTGGATCCTGAGGGATGCCTAACACCTTCCCCTTAGGATAATTTCAAGCCCTTACCCTATCTATGGTTATCAAACGAACTTAGAAGTGAACCTTATAGGTGTCCTAACGCACCTTAAATCATTAGGTGGCGATTCTTCAAATGCAAAACCCAGTTCCCAAGAGGAATGAGTTGTCCTATAACCAAAATGTCATAAACTCGATTTTCCAATGCAAAGAGGGAAAAAGGAGGATCGACAGCATGGCGACTCTGATGGGGATATTAGACTTTTACCATTTTAGATTGTTCTTGTGAATTTGCACCTTCCTTTTATATGCAATTACTTGTTTAAATTCCTTTAAGTGTTTAATTTCTTTTCAAAGGCAAAACTGACTTATCTTCTTCGTTTCCTTCCTTTATTGCTGCTTTAAATTATGAAACTACTGTATTTACTTCTTTCTTAACATGCAAATACGTGCCAACATGCTTTTAATTATTGCATAATCATGCTCAGTATCATACTCTACTCGTGCCAAACAAATACCATACCAACACTTATAATGAGTGGTTGCGTTGTTCCTATATTATTACCCCTAAATTCGGAAAGGCATATTTGCAGTAAAACCAGTCGATCAACAGTGCAGTCGACGGTTCCGTGCCTTCCTCCTTGAGGTGTCCGCTCAAGGGTACCAGTCTAAAACCCCATAGAAACCTTACTCTGTTCAAACTGTGCATGCATCATGGTCAAACATAATCGGGTCAGTTATGTTGTCCACATAATGATCCTTTAAGATTGCCGTGTCCAAAGTCCATTGGGTTTCCCTAAACCCAAACGGACATTACTACGTTTTGTGCATTTATTTGGAGAACTAAAATGCTTCATGCTAATTATTGGTATTAAATAGTCAAGTCTGGTGGGGGTAAGGGTCTAACCTTATTTGTCTTGCAGAAATATGAGGTACGAAGTCCCTAGATTCGGCATGGTCACCAACATCCACCCAATAATACTAAGCTGGTGGAAAGATCTTCACTCTAGTGATCAAACTCTCGTCCAAAAATATCTGGGAAATCTACCATCCCTTTTGGAGATCCAACCTAACAACAAGATCATAGAAGATGCCACACTGTTTTGGGATTGTGAAAGGGCTGTATTACACTTTGGGGACAATGAAATGACACCCCTGCTAGAGGAGATAGAAGTATTAGCCGATCTAGTCTAGGAAACTCCGGGTCTGCTGATGCCTGAAAATCATAAAGGCAAGGGTTTCCTCAAAATGATGGGTTTAAAGAAGAATCCAGAGTTGACAAGTATGAAAGAATCCTACATCCCTTTCGACTATTTGTATGAAAGGTATGGTCATAACAACCATACCTACCCTGATGAGTTTGCCATCACATCCTTGGGGCACATCCATCGAGTGGTCTTCGTATTCATGTTTTATTTTCTGGGGTTGATCGTGTTTCCGATGAAGAAAGCAAGGATCCGCATTAGACTGACCATGGTAACCAAGGCCTTAATGAAAGGGACTGGTGGGCAGCCATTCAGCATCGTGCCCATGATCATTGCAGACATATACCGAGCCCTGGAGAAGTGTCAACAAGGAGAGAAACACTTCGAAGGCTGCAATTGATTACTTCAACTCTGGCTCATGGAGCATCTCCAAAGGGGTGAATACCGATAAGAGATTCAGCAAAGGGCTGGGATGATCACATCGCTTTCCATCATCCAAAGCTAATGAATTACATACCCAATATGTTCGCTCAACCAGAAGATGCCAAAGGATGGATAGAATTATTTGATAATCTAATTGAAGAACAAGTCCAATGGATGTTCGAGTGGTTTCCGACCGAGGAGTTCATCGTCCGATTCCGAGATGCACCTTTCCTGATATTGATTGGTCTGAGATGAACCTATCCTTACGTCCCTCTCCGAGTTCTGAGAAAAGCGCGTAGGAAGCATGTTATACCTAGGGTCGACAAGATGAGCCATTTCCGGGCTGACTTCCAGAATGATGATAATCCTTACAAGTGCCAAGCTCAGCATATGTGGCGCTGCAAGATCATAATGGGGAGAGATAACATCGAGCCAGACATGTATCATGTTGGTTGCGCTCCTATCTACTCAGGTTCTTTGGAAGACAATCATGATAGTCTGGGCCAACCAGGGTTTGCCCGAGGTCACAGAATTATAGATGAAAGGGCCGAGGCACAGGTCAAATACAACCAACTGCGCAAAAGGATCTGAGAGTACGAATGAGAGCATCGCAAAATACAAGAGTCCAACCAGAAGCTAATTGAGGAATGGAAGGACATGACTGTCAGTGCCAACAAGCGACTGAGATACTTGGAGCGAGACATAGTAGAGTTTGAGAGAAAGTTTCTCAAGAGCGTCGAAGAATGCCAAAATGCTAAAGGAACCGAAGGCGGACATCTAGCCAGGGCTTACCTATTGCTGGGACATTGCGAGTTGGGAAAGCTGTTCGACGGAGCCAGGGATGCCGAATCTGAGAAAGGTCCTTTTGGGACCAAGTAGATAGGAGTTTTTTTTTCGCTTTATAAAATGTAATAAGGCCAATGGCCATTAGTGATTTTCATTTCCTGCTTATTTAGTGTCAATTTGGGATTCGTCCATTTTTTATCTACTAGTTTATCAGCATGTGCGTTGCACGTGTATGCCGAGTCAAGTAATGTACGATTTTGTAATAATTTTAAAAAAACGAATTCAGGACGATTTCCAAATTTTCATGTGTTATCTGCATGAATTCAGGCGACCGACCCCGAATCTCCTAAATTTTTGCATGCATTTAGAATAAGGGGCATGCAAGTTTTGGTGAATTATTAATGTGTATTCTGGTATGATGACTTGTTTATCGAGCTCAAGAAAATTATCTTAACTTACAAAGATGAACTATGAAATTTTACTTAGTTTAATTTTATTTTAACTTTCAAATTTCAAATGTCGAATGTTATATCTTTAGCTAGCAAAATAATTAAGCATACGAAGTTTCACCGATTATTTGCTCTGATTTTATCCACGACTTTCTTTTATAAGTTTGCTTCTTGAAGTTTAGACATCTTATTCCATAATTTGTTGGTTGTATAAAAAAAGTACAACTAAGGAAATGTGAATTGTTATCACTTGGGATTAATTTCTAAAAGATCGTGATTTATTTATTTTTATCCTTAAATGTGTAAATTTCTTTCATTGAAAATTCATTCATTTGTCATGCTTAAACTTTGAAAGACGTAAAACTAAACCAAAGATATTATTAAATGCTCAGATATTTTTGTGAAATTATTTATCTTCTTCCGACTCAATTACAAATACATGTTTAATTTGATACATTCCTACGCGAAATAAAATATTTCTGGCGGCTTATATTGAAACTTCTTAACAAAAGATGCATTTAGGAAATTTTTGTAACTTATAATTAATTATGTGATGATGATTAATTGTAAGTAATGTATTAAGTTCACCTAGAAAATATTGTATAAGTAATAGTAAGACTTAATGTGGCAGCTCGGTGTACAAAGCTCTCGCTATGCGCGGGATTCAGGGAAATGCTGAACCACAAGGTTATTGTACGAAATCTTACGCTACATTACTGCAAGAGGCTATTCCCACAGCTCGAACTCGTGACTGTCATACCTACTTTTTCGCTACTACACCCCGTGAAGGGTATAATGCAAGGGGAGTTTTTTCAATTAAAGGACAATCGAAACGGGATTCATTTTTATTAAAAGATTCAGAGTCGCCACTTGGGAGATTTATGGTGTCCCAAGTCACCAGTTTGAATCCCGAATCGAGGAAAAGGTTTGACTCTGTTTAACAGTCGCGAACTAGAAATCCGAAAAGGAATTCTGTTAACCTGGGAGAAGGTGTTAGGCATTTTCGGGTTCCGTGGTTCTAGCACGGTCGCTAAACTGGCATATTCGGCTTAATTATCTGATTTTAATATATTTTTTGAACCTATGTGCAAATTTTAAAATTACTTACCGCCTTTAATTAAATTTTTAAGAAATCGAACGTCGTTTAAAACATGTTTTTGGATCACGTCACATGAAATGCACCCGGATTCTCGACACATTTTATTCAATATTTAGGGATTTGGATTTGGGTTGCATGAAATGCACACCCAAGTTTAAGGAGGTAAAATTATTAAATAACGCGCCTAAAAGTAACTAACGCGTTGTTAACTTTGTGAGGGCCATGAAATTAGTTAAATGGCATACCTCAGGTTCTAAATATTTTAAAGACATGATTAAAGAGGGCCACACAATCTGTCAATTTTGTTTGGCACGGCGCACCTCAAAACTACTCTACTTAATGGTTTCTGCACTAATTTGTGCGGGCCATAATTATTTATATTGTTTAGTATGGCGCATCCCAACTCTAATCACGAAGATTGATTAATTAAAATTAAACATAATGGAAATCCTAAGTAATTATTTAAAAGCTCACGCGGGGAAGGGATTAATGATTCCACCGCAAGGAAACCAACGGCCCAAGTGTGACAGACTGGCCTTAGTCATATTTGAAAGAGATTGCGTTCATTTGGGTCAAAATGACAACCCAATATATATGGGAAATGCACAAGGCTGACCTCACGAGGGGTCTCAAATCGAACCCTCAAGGTAACAATTAGAGTTGTGCCTTTAAAGCCGCAACAACACGATCTCATAATTCAACGCACATAAACGATAACAAAACAAGGGTATCATGCTTAAAGATAATCAGAATTTAATACTAATTTTAAACAAAATGACATTTACAATGGCTTCCGGTATACACAAAAGCACCTATTAACACATATTTCAGTTGAAAATATGTTTTTGCAACCCATACTAGTTATCACAACTCATGACTAAATCCTAAAAAAACTTCAAGTTAGACTGAGCCAAATTTATAATCATTCAATACTATAATTCCCACAAATACACATTTCAAAACATGAAATCTCCAACTATATCTGATCATTCAACCCAAGTAGGCTAGGGATCAACTTACAAACTATAGCGAGACTAGCCTTAATAATATAGAATCCAACTCTGAAATGTAATGAAGCAAACCTAGATCTAGCATAATATAGTTCATGCAAGTATTTCAACCTAAGTTAGATTACATGCATCACATAAAACTTCAATTAATTACATCTTTCTCATTACTAAACAGTAACTAAACTAGATTTATGATATGTAAACAACAACTTAAATAACACTTATCACTACATAGTCGCTACATAGTGTTGAAATGACAGAAAAGGTAAAGAAGAACTCTAAATTGAATACAACTTGTATTTCCTTCAAAGTTCACTTGAGTTACACAGTCTACATAGGCCAGAGAAATACCTGGAAATTAGAACAGAAATGAAAGAGGAGGGATCAGCAGAGTAACAACAGCAATGAACCCAACAAACCGATGAAACAGTAACAACTTTCCACAGAATCAGATTTGGGAAAAAGAAACAACTAAGAACAAGATGCAGCAGTCCAGCAAACAAATTCAAACAGATGATAACCCAACCAACTTTAAAGCAGCTTAAAACCTAATTCAATTTACCACCAACACTCAAAATGAACCAGAGAACTGTTTTGGAAAACTGAGAAACTCAATACTCAAACCAAAGACTCAAAGTAACAGTGCTGAAGTTTTCAGCTACTTTAGATTTTTTCCAGATATTTGCTCTTAGTATCAGTGTATATCAGTGTTATTCTCAATGTATTCAGTATATATCTGAAAATCTATTGCTCTCTAAACTTTCAATGTCTATCTCTCAAGCTCTCAGAATGTGTCCTAACAAACTGTGTCTATCCCCCTATTTAAAGACTGGAATTAACCATTTTTTATTCAAAAACTTCCACTTTCAGCCTGTTTTTATTCCTTCCCCATGTGCACCCCTTTAAACTTTTATCATTAAACTCATGCTTTAATTCTGATCTCACAACCTTACATGCACTAGGCATGGTGTCAGTTGATTTTATTTTCAGTTTTTTTTAATCAAGTCCCATATTATTCTCTGATTTCTTGACCTTTATAGGCATTTAGCACATTATCACTCCCATTACTGATCCCTGTTTCTTAATTAACTACTGGACTGATCTCTTTTTTATTAAACAACTCCTTAGTTTAATGGTAATTAATATTCAACTGGCAGACCACCTAAGCTGAACAAATTTTCAGGTTTTAGTTCTCCAAACTACCCTCTGAAACCCCCATGTTATTTAATTCATCCTAAAGTTCCGAACACTAAAAAAATAGAGAGCAAACAAGCAACTACAAATGCACTTCAAAAAGTTAAGGGAACATACATAAGTTAAATTACACTGATTTATTTAACCAGAAATTAAAACAGAACCAATGATACTTAAATGGTTTCGAGCATTCAAATCATCTACAATATTGATTATATACAAACAAAGCATGAATTAATATCGACTAATCAAGCCGTTAACAATTCTGCATAAAACCCAATGCTTAATTTGAACTAAATGATTTCAAGAAAATAAAGAAGAAGAAGAAGATGAAAAGAAATGACCAACTTGACCGAGAATTTGAAGGGAAACTTGACTGTCCGAATAACTCGCACTACGGACTCAATTTATCAAATTTGAACTCCAAAGCGTCTTGACTCACATGGAACTAAGGCTAATCATTTGTTCTTTGTCAAGAACAAATGACCAACATCAGTTTCTGCAGTGAGTCGACCTCCTTGTTACTAGAGACATAGTCGTATGCCAACAGTTCATTGAGAACTAATTTTGAAATTTTAAGGCTCAGACTCAGATTTGAGATTCGAGAGGATGTAGTAATATTCGAGGGGAAACAATGATGGATTATGTATGAGGAGGTCAAGGTGGTTGTGGGGTGTGATTTTGGGGATGATTGGGTAGGTTTAGGGTTTGAGGCCGACTTTCGATCGAAGATTCAAAAAGCCTGGCTTGGATTCGAGGGATATGGTTCGGGGTTTCGGAATGGGGAAGTTGAGGGGAAACTACGGTGTAAATTTTGTGGCGTTTGGACGTCGGTCGCCGCATTAGGCGATTTTCGGCACCGTGGAAGGCGGCGGCGTTACGATGGTCTCAAAAGAGATGAAGGAGATGAGTGAGAGGGGGGTTGGGTTTGAAGGGTGAGGGGTATGAGACTTTGGTATATTAAAGTTAGTGATTTAATTTGGACTGTTGGATAATTGGAATCCAACTGCTCTGATTGAATCACTAATCAGAAACAGGTTCATTTTGGCTAAGCGAGAGATTGGGTCGGTCCAGGAAAGCAGGTCGGGACTGGATTAGGTGAGGGTGGAAGATTTGGGACCGTTGGATCAAGCGGATGTTAAAGGCTCAGATCAACAATCCTGAAACAACACCGTTTCGGTGATGCTGGAGATGGACTGGACCGTTCGATCTAATGAGATCGACGGTCCGGATTGAGTGTGACAAAAACGATGTCGTTTGGATGGTCGAAATGGCTTAATCAACTGGATCGGATATGGGGTAATTTGGGCTGTGTAAGGGTGTTTGGACGTTTGGGCTTGAGAACTTAATTAAAATTGGCCCAATTTGATTTCCTTCCTCCTTTCTTTTCTTTTTATTTTTATTTTCTTCCTAAATTATTTTCCAAAATTGAAACCTAAAATTATAAAACCAAGTTAACTTAAAAATACTAATTATCTAATTATCACAAATACTTAAATACCAAATCACACAATTAAACACTAAAATGCAAGGTGCATTATTTTTTATGGTTTCCTTCATTTTATAAAAATAAGTAATTTACTATTTAACTTAAAATTATAAAATTAAATCCTAAGTGTAAATACAACATATTTTTTGTATTTTTCATTGATTAAATAAAATACATAGACACAGACAATTGCAAATAATAACAAAAATATCACGAAAATTCACCAAATTGCACACAATAAAGACATACAATTTTTTGTTTGATTTTGTGGGAGTAATTCATGTGAGGCAAAAATCACGTGCTCACAGCTGCCCCTCTTTGCCCGTAAACACGAAGAGTTTTCGTGCAAATACAAAGTGAGCGGACACGAGCGATTTTTGCCTGTTTGACTATTCCGTGTGAAGCATTTTTGAAAGATTTGACCGAACCTCTGCTTCAAAGGTCTCGTACATATACTTGGCTTAAAAGGAATCAGGTCAATGTAGTTCAAGAAGTTTTGGTAGTTGGGACTACCATGAAGCTGTGTTTACTGTTACTGCTGCTGCTGTTGCTTGCTGACCCCTTATTACACCATGCTAAAAGAAAAATAAAGAAGCTATACTAGGCTATGAATTACAAAAATCCTATCTAGACCTTCAACTTGATCTTGTGTTTCTTGTTGTCTTGTATTCTCTTATAGCAATTCCTTTGCTGCCTTGCACCGATCTCTTGACTTGAATTATATTCCTCCGCTCTCCAGGCGGGCTCCTGTCTTCAAAACTCGCACTGATCCTCTGTTGTATGAGTTGGGTACCTGACTTCGAACTTGAGAAATACGTCTCTGTTCTCCAGCCGGGCTCCTGACTTCAAAACTTTTACAATTACACCTCTGTTCTCCAGGCGGGCTCCTGACTTCAAAACTTTAAAAATTAAACCCCTGTTCTCCAGGTGGGCTCCTCACTTCACAATTTTAACGATTACACCTCTGTTCTCCAGCCTTCTGTTCTCCAGGTGGGCTCCTGCCTTCAAAACTTTTTAAAAATTACACCTCTGTTCTCCAGGCGGGCTTCTGACTTCACAACTTTTAAAATTACACCTCTAGTCTCCAGGCGGGCTCCTGACTTCAAACAACTCAAACTGTCTTCTTTTGTTACTTGACATTGTTTTCCCTCGCATTTTTAACCATTTTTCCTTGATACTTGAATTGTCTTCCTTCGACACTGCTTTCCCTTAAAACTTGGATTGTCTTCTTTCGAAACTGCTTTCCTTTAAAACTTAAGTTAACTTGTTCCCCCTTGAAACTTGAGTTGTCTCCCTTCGAAACTACTTTTTCCTTAAAACTTTAGTTGTCTTCCCTGTTTTGTTTGGTGCTTGCCTTTCCTTACAGTGGATTTCTCCGAAACAACCGAGATTTTCTGCCCCTGTTTCAATCACAGAAAATCTCGTCAGTTTAAAATATGTTTGTTGGTTGTCTACTCTGCTGGGGATTTTTTTATTCGATCCTTTCCATGCTCTGCTTCGTCCGACTTCCTTGAGCTTGGTTGAAAACTTTCGACCTTCTGACTACTCCTTAGTTGCAAACTTCCCAATTATTATTTCTAGTCTGCTTATCCGACCCCATATATTTCCCATGACCGCTAATTTCTACTCGAAGATCTTGCCTGTTTATTGACTAACCACTTTCTCTGTCATCCGTATCCTTGAAACATCGTTTCTTTGTTTGGACCTAATATCCTTTGTCTGTTGCATTGCTCATGAACCGATATCTTCCTGACCTTTGCCGCATCACATCCATTTTCCCCACTCTATGTGTACGTTGCTCTTTTTCCGCGAAAAATTTTCTTCGCTATCAACAACACTTACTGTCCCTGTTTCAAACACAAAGAAAAAGTCGGTCAGTTTAAAGTGTGGTGATTGGATGTGATATTCCTGTAGGGGATGGTTTTTCCCTTCTCTTCTTTCCATACTTGGTTTTGTCCGCCTGCCTTGACCTCGGTCGAGAATTTCTGACCCTTTGACTAACCCTTATCCACAAACTTCCAAATTGTTGCTTTTCGCTTCTAGCCTTTCTTATCTGATACCAGTCCATTCACGGAATCTTAGACCATTTATCATTTGGATTTCCAATGACGCCTTTCATGTCTCATCATATCATCGTTGGTCTGTCCTAGCCACACTTCGCTTCGCACCATGTTGGAAACTGGTAGTAAGCTTTGAAATTCCTTCTTATTTGTTAGAATCAATTTATTATTGTAAAAGCCTTAGCCGAAAAGAAAAGAAATGTGATAATTTCGAAAGATAAGAATAAAAGAGAAAATCTTCCTTTAGAAAACCGTTTGAGAAGAGAAAAAGGACTTATCTGAATGGGATAACCGATCCCAATGATCATGTCGTGCATTTCAGATTAATCAACCCAGTCTATTCAGTTCAATCAATTTCCAGTTGTTTTGCTCCTGCCTCAAAATTTTCACAATTCAATTCTCTACTAAATTCTATCTTTGTTGTGCTTGATGCCTCGACATATTTTTGCCGTCAACCTTAACCTATTCGTTCCTTTCTCAGTTCCTTGTCGCCTTATGGTGCCTGTGAAGGTTTCACCAATAAGACTCTCTCATTTTTGGACTTCTCTCAACTTACGTCGCCTTACAGTGCCCTTGCGGGTTTTCACTAATAAGACTCTCTCATTTTTGGACTTCTCTCAACTTACTTTGCCTTACAGTGCCCTTGCGGTTTTTCGCTAATAAGACTCTCATTTTTCATTTTTCTTGCTTAACACCGGAGTATTGCCCCTGATATGCATTATCTATACTTGCTTGACTTGGCATCCTTCGAAGACAGATCGGGAGGTCTTTCTTTGCATGTTAATACAGGTTCTTGGATATGTTTGGAAAGGAAAGGGCATCGAAAAGTTCAAACCAAATCCAACGGGTTAGAATTACAACTTTTGGAACCAACTTCCTTATTTCAAACATAACTTCTACCTCAGTTTCTTGCTTGGGGACCTTTGAGTTTTACTTCCCTATGACTGAGCCGTGAAGTTGCCTACGTATCCTTAAGAGGAATCAGGTCAAACGTAGTTCACCCGAATTCCTTGTTGTTGCAATTTTTCTTTTCATTTATTTTTCTTTTCTGTACATTTTATTTTTTCTTTTCTTTCTTCTCTTTTCCTTTCTTCTTGGTTACTGATTCCAAAAGAGGGTACGAAATAAAATAAATAAGGCTCAAAAGGGTGAACAAAGGGTAAAGTATTTAGATAGCAGAACAAATTGCCTTCGTCATTTCAACCTTCGAGATAATGTCCAGTACAAACAATCAATGATTATACTCAAGAAATCATACATAATATCTCTTGACCGCATCAGAATTGATAGCCATATCTACGTATTTTCCTTCAATATCTGTTAAACATAAAGCGCCATTGGACAGTACTCTGGTCATAATGAACGGTCCTTGCCAAGTCGGGGCGAACTTGCCCTTTGCTTCAGCCTGATGTGGAAAGATCCGTTTCAACACTTGCTACCACTTCAAACCTCCTGGGACGCACTTTCTTGTTATACGCTCTTGCCATCTGTCACACCTCCTTTTTTTAAATACTACTATACCTGTGAAGGCGTAGAGGAGTTTTTCCAATTTAAGAACAGTCGGAACGGGATTAGTTATTTAAATTTTTCAGAGTCGCCACTTGAGAATATAATGGTGTCCCAAGTCACCGGTTTAATCCCGAACCGAGGAAAGTTTGACTCTGTTACAGTCTGCGAACTAGAAATCCGGATAAGGAATTCTGTTAATCCGGGAGAAGGTGTTAGGCACTCCCGAATTCCGTGGTTCTAGCACGGTCGCTCAACTGTTGTATTTGCTTTTATCTGATTTCTTTATATATTCCAATTTATGTGCATTATTAATATTCCGCTTTATCAATTTTAAGGAATTGCAACGTCGTGAAAATGCATTTTTAAACCACACCGTACCAGTACGCCTGTGGCTTTAAATACATTTCGACTTCGTTGAGAGTAAGATTTGGGTCACATAAATGTGCACCCGTACTTGAGAATGTATATTAAAATCGCGCCTAAAATATCTACGTCTTATTAACTTTGGGAAAGACCGTGAAATTCGCTAAACGGTCCTTCCAAATCTATGTGTTTTATAACAATTAATTGAGGGCCCCGTGCATTTTGTTCTCTAACGAGGCTCATCTCATTTCTTTTAAAGGTCAAACCTATAGTGTACTACGTTTTCTACTATTGTTTTTTGCCTTATCAAAATAATGACTAATACTGTCTAATTGTGGTTTGTATTAATATTTTATTTTTCGTCCAGGCCATCATGTGTTTTGGGCCTTGAGGCCAAGCCAATGAAGAACAGAGCACAGCCGTGCTCGGGGCTTATTCGAGCCCAGTTCGTATATATGGGTTCATCTCTCATGGTCATAAAAGCCATCGCGATTGGATCTGGACCTCTTTGCCTGATCAGGCCCAAGTTATTAACAAATCCAAAACAGGCTCAAATGTTATCATTGAACTAATAATGTATTTAAACGGATATTATAACTGCAGTATCAGAAATTAACTAAGGCATTACCACTGATTACTATTTGGATATTACTATTTTATTCACTCAAATTAACTAAGTCTGATTTGTGTATTACTAACGTTATAAACTGATCTCTGCTATACTTATCAATTGGAATGCTGCATATGTTCAAAGGCAAAGTTGAATTACTACTCTATTCCATTAGAAATATTAAACTAAACTGCATAAAACCTATTTGATTTGAAATACAAAGTTATTCATATTGAAGCAGTCATTTATACTTATTACTGAAAACTCATTACAACTTCTTTTACATAGCATGAATTAATCTAAAGCTTACCGTATTAACTAATCAAAGTTCGAATCTGAAAAATTCATATTTTATTTGTTTAAACTGATTATCATGAACTAAGTATAACAAACGAATTCTTAGAATTCTATTTCACTTTCTGATTCGTCTCAACATGATCGCTCAAAACAGACTTTAAACTTATTTTTAATTAATTTTTTTATCTCTACTCTATGTGATTTGTTTTATATTGATTTACTTTATATGACTTTCTACGTGACATCTAGGCTAAACTACTTAAAGGAATTAGTAGTCCAAATCTACAGTCCAATACAGTCCTAATATACATACAATTAACCTAACAAATTACATATGAATCTATATAGTTCTACATTTACAAAGTAAACAGAAATGAAAACTAGTAAAACTTGTCGAGCGATTTTATATCTTCAAAATT
>MDKF010960143.1:0-14786 GCA_026770625.1 Nicotiana glauca
TTATTTTAAGAAAGTGAACGTCGTTTAAGAATATATTTTCGGATCACGTCACATGAAATGCACCCAGATCCTCGACACATTCATATTCAATATTTTTGGACTTGGATTTGGGTTGCATGAAATGCACACCCGAGTTTAGTAATGTAATTTTATTAAAAACGCGTCTAAAGATAAGCGTTGCTGTAGTATTTGTTTTGGCACGAGTGGAGTATGGTGTTGACAATGCAATTTACAAGAATAAAACAAATTGACATGTATTTTCACGTACATAAAATGAATTATTACAATAAATGCTCGAAATTACATCGGTATTGAAATAATAAAGCAGTAAAGGAAAGCAGTTAAAAGAAACGAAAGACATGAAGAGCCAAGTTAGTTTTCATGATGAAATAAATAAAAGGCAAGAAATAAAGGCAATTAAGTCACAAATAACATGTAATGGTTAAAGCCTAAAAACGTCCCCAGTAGAGTCGCCATGCTGTCGACTCCCCCTTTTTCTAAAGAGGGAAATCGGGTTCACGACATTTGGGAGGAAAACTCTTTTCCCACTTTGGGAATTGGGTTTTGAGAGTTGCCACCTAATTATTATAGTGCATTAGGATACTTTAAAAGAATAAAGATAAAAAAAATATTAGAGTTCGGGTAAGGGCTTGAAATTATCTCGAGGGGAAGCTGTTAGGCACCCCTCAAAATCCACTAGTGAGGTTCCCAGCCATGCTACAATTGTTATTTTAAATGCAAGCAAACAAATAAACAAACAAGCATTGCAAACATGGGAAACAATTACAAATAAGAATGTGAAAAGGATTTAGAAGTGCTGAAATTTGGAAGGAAATAGTTTTTGTGATTAAAGAAGAGATATGCAAGTAAAGGAAAGGGGTTAAATAATTGGTACAAGTAACTTAAAAGAAGTACAAGGAACGGAAGTTGAAGTCTAGACAACTTTTAAAAATTCTGAAAAAATTATTAAACTAATAAAGAGGAAAGGGGGTCCTAGGTTTATACATTACACGGATCATTCTCACAACACCGACACATGATTGTACGCATAGTGTTATTGTGTAATCATCATCTCCATGTCTACCCTTCCCACCATGTTAAGGTATTGGAGCGTGGAATGGTATCGTTTGCCTATTTCATGCTATTACCCGTCCAAAACTATAAGTTCCGGGGTATTAGGACTTCTTATCCTAAAAGGAGAAGAAAGGGATGGGGCCTTTATGGAGTTTAAAGGACAAAAATTCTATTCGACATTCAAAAACCAAGTATCAAGTAGGGGGAATGAACAAACAAACAGGCAAGGTTGACATAAACCCTATAAATCAGATAACATATAGTTTGGCATGCCTTTACACATACTGGTTTGGTCTTTAAAAATTAAAAATTAAGCAGCGGGCGGATTGGCTCAATAGATGCGCTTAGACAGGAAGCCCACATTAGGCAACTTGGATACCGTTGTCAGGTATTAAGGTATTTTAAGCAAGTTATTTTAAAAATACATGTTTCAGAAAAGTAGTCTAATGCAGAAGAATTTTGAAACGAGAGTATGGACTGCAGTAAATTGAGAAATGAGTAAAAGAATCATCAGATTGTTCGAGCATAAAACGCAAAAATGGTTGCGATTGAGTTTCAGGAATAGTAAGCTACATAACCGCTTTAAAAGACAGTTTCAGGGACTGAGTAAAACGTTTAGGCAGAATGTTTAGAAAGAAACCGTTTCAGAAAGAGATGCAGATTTTAAGAACTTAAAAGTATACTGGTTCAAAGGGTTTTATTAAAAGAGTGGGGCCTTTGAAAACATTACTTAATTAAGACATTTAAAGACCAATTAACAGACTCTTATTGCTTAAAACGAATCAGTCGAGTTTGATGTAAAATCCTGTAGGCATGATATCTATTTTTGATTTTTAACCCTACTGGTTCAAAGGGTTTTATTAAAAGATTGGGGCTCTTGTAAAAGATGATTGTGTAATTAACCCTACAGTTTGCCTAATGCATATGCATTCCTTATAGGCATGATTTCTATATGCGTTGATTACATGAACATTAAGTCCTATAGGCAAGATCTCTAGTGATTTGCAATATGATTAAACATTAAACCTTATAGGCAGAATTTCTAGATGACTTGCAGCATAATTAAACGTTAAACCCTATAGATATGGTATTTATGGTGACTTTGAATCAGAAATATTGGACAATCCTAAAGGCAGGATTTCTAGTAAGAAAATTAAAGTCCTAAAGTCATGATATCTACCCTTTATTGATGCAAGAAAGTAAAAACCCCTCCCATACCCTTTTACTATATTCCCCAAGTTTAATACAAAGATTATTACAAACACAATAAATCAAACTGGAAATTAAAGATACATCAAAAGCTAACAACTGGATCCAAGCAGCCTAATTCAATCTTGATGCCCAATAACATGTGCTTAACCAACTCCGGGATCCAGATTTCCAAAGCCTTCACTTTATCAAGGGTGTTTCCAAAGTTCCAAGGAATTTCAGGAATTCCCGGCATTGCTTACACCCAAGATACCCATTTACAATTAGAATAGTGCAGTGCGGAATAGCCAACCCTCAGGCATCCAAGTTCAGAGGGAACTCCAGGGTCCCAAAGCATGGCTTGCAAGAGAGGGGCAGAACTTAGAACTAGGAGTAAGTGTAAAGTGATTGGGGAACCATAACGAATGGTGGTCATACCCAGCCATAGGTGCGGACTGGCAAACCCCTGACCATTTATTTGGTCAAACAAGTTAGGAGCAGACCGTTGAGGGTCAGACCTGAGTCTGAATAATGATTAGAACACCACCAGACCCAAGTCAGGCTCAACACATAAAGGGGAAAAAGGGAAGAAGGAATTCATGTAAGCATATTAATGGCAGGAACATGAGGAAGGAAAGCATAACAAACTAAGAAATAAACATATGGTAAAGGAAAGCATAACAGACTAAGCAGTAAACACATAGTGAAGGGGGCATTATTTAACTAAGAACATACCAGTTGGGAAGTAAAAAAAAGAACAGCGGAGTAAGCAAGTAGTAAGAAATCAACAGGAGCGGACTTAAGTTTGTGGCAGAACACTTGAGAGTTCATGAGAACTCAAGAATATTATAGAAGGTAAAAAGGAGAAAAAGAGAGTAGAAACCAGAGTGCTCAATACTATAAACGAGAAGCAGTTTAATCAAGAGAAAACTCAGTATTCCAATGTGTGAAAGCCTGTTTGTGCAGAAAAGCTGTGTCGGAAGTGTAAAAGGGTAGCCCCTTTTATAGTGCAGAAAACAGGTAAGAAGAAGGTAAGAAAATAATTTGAAAATCAATCACAAGCTGTTTCCCTTTGGTTAAGGGATTGATTTCAAATGGGCATGATAAATAAGGAAAGGGCCTTGGTTTAAAATCTTTTCCAAGTCAATATAACAGGGGCAAATAGATAGAGCATTATTTATGGAAATAGCTTAGTAGCACACGGTTTGGACAAAAAAAAAGGAATGGCAATCAATCACATCCAGTAAAAATCAAAGTTTAAGTCTTGCTACGATTGAATCTAACCGAGAAAGGTGAAGTGGAACTTAGTTTAAGGAAAAATCATCAACACTCAGTCAGACCACTTTAAAAATGGACTCAGAATCAATCACAGGCAGGCCAAAGTTCTTTTGAACAAGGAGAATGTTATATAAAAAGCATGCAGAGACAAGAGAGAGTTGTTGTAAAACTAGCAAGAAATCAGAGTAACCAAGAAGGTTAGGTTCAAAGACTCGGAATGAGTCTGAAAGAGAATCAGGGTTATGAGTGGAACTCTAGTCCAAACACAAGGTCAAGCTTGTCAACCCCCCCCCCCCAAATACTAGGGTTTCTGACTCGAATCAGATGCATAGTTGAGAAAACAATAAATAGAATACACTTAGTAGTCTCTTTCTTAAACAAACATCAAATTTGAAATGCAGGGAATACATTCAGGCAAAGCTTGTTACTTAAACAAGTTTAGAAGCGAAGAAGCGATATAAGTTTAGGAAAACAGTAGATGGAGCATGCTTAGGAAGAACTTGGTAAAAAATATCATAAAGAAAGCAAACATAAAGAACCCAGTAGGATATACATACAATAAAAATCACATAGCAGAGATAATCATGCGAGCTTAGGCTAAAGGAACAGGACAAATGCAAAGAATAAAAGGATCATGCTTAACAGAAAGAAAAAGCGGAAGATCAAATACGTGCGTAGCAGACAAGAAACATACGATATAAACACAGATGAAACACACATAAAGAAAAGAGAAGAAAGAATCAGAAACTTTTTTCCAGAAATCCTAGTTTGAAAATCAAATGATTTTAAAAGAAAAATAAATTTGGGAAAACCTTTGAAATACTGAATATAGCACAAATATAGCATAGATCTAAGAGAAAACAAACAGAAAAACCTCGAATAGCTTTCGGTTTCTCCTAAACCCTAGAAATGAGAAGGCTTGGAAAGGGTCCGGTCTCGAACAGATCTGAACCATAGCTAGCTCTTAAAGCTCGAACACGTCGGAACACGGTCGGAGAGGCCATAGAACCATAGATATGTGGAGGATCTGCTCGAACACCGTCGAGGTTGGACCTTGAAATCTTGAACAACCAAGGCTTGGCGGGGGGAAGGAAGGTGATCACAGGCCGTCCATGGCCTGGGAAGCCATGGACTCCGGTGAAATTGATCGGAGAAGACGAGGGAGGCGATTAGGGTTTCGAGTGCCAGGGTGCATTTGAGAGAAAGAGAGAGTTTGGGGGCGGCTATCTGAGAGAAATGAAGGTTAGGGTTAGGTCATTTGGGATTAAAAGGGAAAGGGGGAACGGTGGTTGTTGATCTAAATGATCAACGGCCAGGATTAAGAGGGTTATCGGTTAGGTCGGTTAAATGGGTATTAGGTTAGGTTAAATGGGATTAGACTGCTCCCATTTTGGGTCTGAAATTGGGTTGATTTTTAGGCTATAATTGTAATGGAATTGGGGTTATAATTTAAATAAAATGTGGCCAAATTTGAAATAGCCAGTTTTCCCCTGTTATTTTATAAAAATAGTAAAAATGATTTTAAAAGAAAATCGAAGATGTTGAACCAATTAATAATACATATGTATTAATTAAAAAATATTAGAACTAATTTTAATATTATAAAACACTATTAATCCTAAAATAGGTTATAATTGCATTTATATGCTATTAGCTTTTAAAATAACGAGCAATTTTGTAAAAATGTACAAAAATCACCTTTATTATATTTTGGTGTAAATATGAGAATAAAGTAAATTATTCACCAATAATGATAATCTGGAAAAAATTATTGAATTTTGAACTATTAAAAAAGACAACAAATTGATTATAAGAACTTTAAAAAATAAGGAAAAATACCAAAACTCTTGGGAATGCTTATATATGCATGAATATACTATTTTGAGAACATTCGGGTGTATAAAATACATAGGGAAAAATTGGGTATCAACAACGATTATAACAAATCCTACCATACTTACCCTAACGAGTTTGCCATCACATCATTATGGAATATTCACCGAAGGGTCATTGTATTCACGTTTTGTTTTCTGGGTATGATCGTGTTCCTAATGAAGAAAGCAAGAATCCACACCAGGTTGGCTATGGTAACTAAGACCTCAATCGAAAGAATTGGCGGGCAACCATTCTGCATTGTGCCTATGATAATTACGGGAGATATACCGAGCCTTGGAAAACTGTCAACAAGGAGCCAAACACTTCGAAGGCTGCAATCTGCTACTTTAGCTCTGGCTTATGAAGCATCTCCAAAGGGCTGAATACCGACAAGAGATTCAGCGAAGGGACTGGGATGATCATATCGCTTTCCATCATCCGAAGTGAATGAATTACATGCCCAATATGTTCGCCAACCAGAGAGTGCTAAAGAATGGATCGAACTTTTAGAAAATTGGATTGAGGACCAAGTACAATGGATGTTCGAGTGGTTTCCGAACGAGGAGTTCATTGCCTGATCCAGAGATGCACCTTTCCTGATATTGATTGGCCTCAGAGGAACATACCCTTACGTCCCTCTTTGTGTTATGAGGCATGCTGATAGGGAGCAGGTTGTACCCAGGGTCGACAAGATGAGTCACTTCCGGGATGACTTCCAGATGATAGTCCTTACAAGTGCCAAGCCCAACGTATGTGGCACTTCAAGATCGTTATAGGGAGGGATACCATTGAGCTAGATAGATACCACACTAGTTGTGCTCCCTACTATTCAGGCTGGTTGGAGGATAATCATGATGGTCTGGGCCAGCCTGGGTTTGTTCGAGGTCACAAGATCATAGATAAAAAAACCGAGGCACATGTGAAATACAAACAACTGCGCAATAAGATTCGTGAATGCGAGAGTGAACACCGCGAGATATAAAAAGCCAATCAGAAGCTGATTGAGGAATGGAAGGACATGGCTGTCAGTGCCAACAAATGACTGGGATACTTGAAGCAAGGCATAGTAGAATTAGAAAGGAAGTTTCTCAAAAAGGTCGAAGACAACCAAAATGCTGAAGGAAATGAAGGCGGACATCTAGCCAGGGCTTACCTATTGCTAGGACCTCGCGAGTATGGAAAGCTGTTCGACGGAGCCAAGGATGCCGAATATGGTGAAGGTCCTTCTGGGACCAAATAGATACGAGTCTTCTTTTTTGCTTTACATGAAATGTAATAAGGCCAATGGCCATTAGTGACATTTATTTCATGTTTGTTTAGTGTCGATTTGTGATTCATCTTATTTTTTATCAATAAAAAGAGGCATTTAGCATTCTAAGTTCTCCAAATTAATTCGTCGCTGGTAATAGGATGAATCTGGGTAATTTAGCAATTGTTTATGCTCCCACTTGATTATGTTCCAATGTCATAATGTTGTTAATTGATTAAAAATGCGCTCTAGTTGTGATTTGTACATATTGTAGGACGAGGAGCCAATGTGATGCCTTAAAGAGGTGATTGGAACTATTCTAGAGCAAGAACGACCCCTCGGACCTGAGTACGCACGAACACGAGGAAAAGAATCAAGGAATTAAGGACATGGGATAGCGCACCCACATGTGCGCCCGTGCTACTTTTAGTGTGTATGAATTAATATAGTGCTTAAAGAAGAAGGGAGCAATTTTTGGGGTGATTTGTTTTTGAAAATGACGTACATTGAAGAAATTGCGCTTAAAATTGATTATGTGATGTGTTAAAGTTCTTAGGCGGGTTAGTCACTATTCCTAAACATATGCTACCCGTCCCTTAGCCCACATTACAACCATGAAAAAGACCTAATTAATTTTAGATCGAGTGGGCCTACATTTGTAGAGATTTACATTATGGGAAAGTATATGGTACCAATTGCATGCATGTGACTTCTTTTGTGAGGGTGAGAGATTTCTCTTGATATATGTGAGCATGAGATTCAAAATGTATGGATTGAATCCATTTTCTTTGATGTGATTGTGAGGGCATGTGATTCGTAACGGAATGGAAAGTGTTGACTTATGTGTAGAGTACTTTGAGGAAGCATGAATATTGCATGGAACTTCAGAGTCGACTTGTGAGGCCAGGATTGTTCACTGCAAGGCGTAATGCATTTAAATTTTTCTAGGTGTAATGTGTTAGGGTAAATGGTTGAGTGAAGGAACCTCTAGAAAGTATAGTGTGATTGCTCGAGGACTAGCAATGAATTATGTGTGGGGTGTTGATAATAAGCTAAATCTGGGTAATTTAGCGATTATTTATGCTCCCGCTTGATTATGTTCTAATGTCATAATGTGGTTAATTGATTAAAAATGGGCTCTAGTTGTGAATTGTACACATTGTAGGACGAGGAGCCTATGTGATGCCTTAAAGAGGTGATTGGAACTATTCTAGAGCAAGAACGACCCCTAGGAGCTGAGTACACACAAAGTCGAGGAAAAGAATCAAGGAATTAAGGACCTGGGCTAGCGCGCCCAACATAGACCGTTGGCCAACTAGCGCGGTCAGATGCGCGCCCAGGTGCGCGACCGCGCTAGTCTAAATTTTGGAAAGCTTTGTTTAGGGGTATAATTGGAAATCTGAAGGAAACCCCACTTAACCTATATAAAGTCAAGCTCGCCCAAGGATTATTTATCAAGTTTTTCATAGTCTAGTGCAAGGTATAGAGAGGAAAGAGGCAAGGAGGAGATTTGACCATCAAGTTCTTCTTTTCTTCCCTTTGTTTTAGCTATTTGTGATGAAATTCAACCCTATTCTGATGAACACTAGTATGAGTGGCTAAAACAAATTTTTCTAAGGTCATGGATGAAACATGAATGTTGTTGTTTGAAGTTTAATTTGACAAAGTTGGTTTATCATATTGGGTAGTTTATCTAATTATGATTTTAATTATTTTGCTAAGTAGCTAATAGTGAAATACTATCTACGAATCTTTGGTTGAACTCGAAAGTGGGAACTTTAGATTGCATATCGAATTAAATAGAGCAAGTTCTTGAACCTGGGTATCGGGGAACAGATTCGCAATTGGGATAGACATATACCCAATAGCCTTGCTTGGTTAAAATACAGAAATTGTTAATGCATTCTTGTTAATCTCAATACCATAGACATATAGGAATTGAATTAGCTTGAATAGGCGAGTAAGAACCCAACAGATTCTTATGAGTAATATCAAATCTGTCAATCAACAATCCGGATAAATCAATTAGTCTTTTTAAGCCAAGAACACAACATGATTGTTAGCTAGCCCGTGATCCTGGAATATCCTCTCCTACTGTTTGTTAATCGAAAATTGTTGGTTGTTTGGTTAATTGTTCGAGTTACATTATTGCTTGATAGTTTAGGTAGTAAATTAGTGATACCTCTATTTTGTGGAAAACCAATTGGATAGATAAGTTAATTTAGTTTAAATCGGTCAACAGTTAATCACAAATCTTCCTAGGAACGATAATCTACTCACTACTTTATTACTTGACGATCACGTGCACTTGCGTGAGTGTTTTTTGTCGCAACAAGTTTTTGGCGCCGTTGCCGGGGACTTAGAAATTAGCTACTTGAATTAGTTGATCTTTTATTATTTATTTATTCAAGTTTTAATTTTTAGTTCATTTTGTTTGTGCTAATACTAGATCTTTTCTTGAATACGAAGAAGTAGAAGCGCAAACAATCTCCTTCCTCTTGATACCAAAATTGAATGAACACTTCACAGATTGAGGAGGGAGGTGGATGCTCGAACCATAATTGAAAGAGAGTTGGATATCGTAGTTCAACCAAAGCCAATTGAGATGGAAGTTAATGAGGAACGCGCGGTGATTGAAGCCGCAAGGCCCAGTCTGGCTAATATGACTAAGGCTATTGGGAAGCCTGGTATCACTAGGCACTTTGAACTCAAGCAATACATGGTGTAGCTGATCCAATCCATAAGGCTATTTGTGGGTTTATCTCATGAAGACCCGCAAAGGCACATTCAGAATTTCCTGGAAACTACGGATACTTACAATTATCCGAACGTTTCCAAGGACTATGTCAGGCTGACACTTTTTCCATTTTAACTCATCGGGGAAGCTAAGGAATGGTTGAATAAGGATCCAGTAAGTTCAATCCGCACTTGGGATGATCTGGCGCGTAAATACATAATCATGTTTTTCCCCACTAAGAAAACAAAGATATCGAGGAGTCAAATTCTTGGGTTCGAACAACAAGTTGGCGAGACACTTCGTCAAGCATGGGGAAGGTACAAGAAGATTCTCAGATACTGTCCATGTCATAGTCAGACGAACAAGGTATTGTGTCACGCTTTTGTAGATGGGTTATATGATGCATCAAAGATGAATCTTGATTCAGCTTGTAGGGGTAGTTCATGGCCAAACCGTACAGTGAAATTCAGATCTTACTGAATAACTTCACGGCTAATGATAATAATTGGCAAGATGAGGGGTATTCATGAAAGGCAATTAATCAAAAAGCAATTGGATTGCTTGAGCTTGACGACTTGTCAGCCATGAGAGCCGAGATTGCAAAGTTTGCCAATTAGATGAATAGGATGACAATGCAGCAACCACAAATAATGCAACTTGTGCACCACATGGCTATTTGTTGCGAATTATGTGGTGACAATCATATGAGTGACATGTGCCCCTCAAATTAAGAATCCATCTATTATGTGGGGCAACATAACAGAGGTCCACTGAATCGGCATGCACAATACAGAAATTCTTACAATCCAAATTAGAGGAATCATCCCAACTTCTCATGGGGTAGAAATTAGTAGAATCAGAATAAGCATAGATCCCAAGGGGGTTTCAATCAGCCTCAAAGGCCACCCTAACAAATGGAAGAAAGTACCAATGATTTGCTAAAGAAGTTGTTGATTGACAATCAGCATCGTAGGACCGATTTTAGAAATCTTGAGAGGTTGATGGGGTAGTTTGCAACTAATCAAAACACTATACCTACAGGTGCTCTCCCAAGTGATATAAAAAAGAACCCTCAAGTGAATGCAGTTACACTTAGAAACGGGAGGGAGCTGGAGGAAGTGCCAAAGAAAAGGAAAGACAAGCCCATACCTGAGGGGGAGTTGATCCATAAAGTGAAACACGAGCCAAATAATCCGCTAAAATTCCATAGCCAGTGGAGGCCTCAAGGCCACAACCCCCTTTCACCTAGAGATTGTAGAAAAAGAATGATGATCGCATGTTCAGCAAATTTCTCTCCATGTTGAGCTAGGTTTAATTTAATATCCCACTTGTTGATATGCTTCGTGAAATTCCAAAGTATGCTAAGTACATAAAACATATAGTGGCTCACAAGAGAAGATTGACTGAATTCAAGATAGTTGCACTTATTGAGGAGTGCACTTCAAGGGTCCAAAATAAGCTCCCTGAAAAGCTTAAGGATTCTAGCACCTTTACCATCCCTGTATGAATTGATAATATCGATGTGGGACGTGCTCTTTGTGATTTGGGGGCAATCATAAATCTGATGCCCTTATCTTTGTTCTAGCAATTGGGCCTGGGAGCTCCAAGGCCAACTACTGTGATGTTGCAGCTGGCTGATAGGTCGATAGCACACCCTGAGGGGTAATTGAAGATGTGTTGCTACAAATTGGGAAATTTATCTTCCCTGCTAATTTAATTATCCTCGATTATGAGGCTGATGAACTGGTTCCAATCATATTGGGCCGACCTCTCTTGGCTACTGGTGATACAATTATCAAAGTGAGAGAGGGAAAAATAATCTTGAGGGTAGACGACGAGGAAGCAATTTTTAATGTTTACAAAGCAATCCAACTTCCCCGCCACTATGAGGAGCTCTCAATGATATCTTCGTTGAGGCTGATGAGCAAATTCATGACCCAAGTTTGTATCTAGACGATTCTCTAGAGAAAGGACATATGTTATTTGATAGCCTGGTAAGTGATGATGAGGTTGAGGAGATGATGCATAAATTAGATACATCTTGTGCGTACATGCAAGGGATACACCCCTTTGGGCCTTTGAATAGGATAGAAGGACCTCTTCCAAAGCCGTCCATTGAGGAAGCCCCAAAACTAGAGCTTAAACCTCTACCACCTCACCTTTAATATGCTTATTTGGGTGACACTGACATTTTATATGTTATTACTTCTTCTGACTTGTCTAAATTGCAGGAAGAGAAGCTGTTGAGAGTGCTACATGAGCACAAGTTATCAATTGGGTGGACGATTTCTAACATTAAGGGAATTAGTCTAGACTTTTGCATGCACAAAATCCTCATGGAGGATGGACGCAAGCCCAGTGTAGAGCAACAACGCCGACTAAATCTAATCATGAAGGAGGTGGTAAGAAAAGAAGTGATTAAGTGGCTTGATGCATGTATTGTATTTCCTATCTCGGACAGCAAATGGGTGAGCCCCGTTCAATGTGTACCCAAGAAAAGGGGGATAACTGTAGTGGTTAATGAAAATAATGATTTGATCCCCACAAGAATTGTCACTGGGTGGAGGATTTGCATTGATTATAGAAAATTGAACAATGCCGCTCGGAATGACCACTTCCCCCTCCCCTTTATTGATCAAATGCTTGATAGATTAGTTGACCAGGAGTGCTACTGCTTCTTAGATGGTTACTCGGGGTATAATCAGATTTCTATAGCCCCAGAGGACCAAGAGAAGACCACATTTACGTGCCCCTATGGCACATATGCATTTAAGAGAATGCCTTTTGGTCTTTGTAATGCACCTGCAACTTTTCAAAGGTGGATGATGGCTATTTTTATTGACATGGTTGAGAGGTTTGTGGAAGTATTCATGGATTATTTTTCTGTGTTTGGATGCTCTTTTGATAACTGCTTGATGAATCTTGATAAAGTGCTTGCTAGGTGTGAAGAAACTAACTTATTGCTAAACTGGGAAAAGTGCAATTTCAGGGTACGTGAAGTTATAGTTTTGGGGCACAAGGTGTCTAAAAATTGTTTGCAGGTGGACAAGAAAAGTGGAAGCGATTGAAAAACAACCTCCACCAACATCTGTCAAAGGCATTCACAGTTTCTTGGGCCATGCAGGTTTTTATCGTCGTTTCTTTAAATATTTTTCTAAAATTTCATCTCCATTGTGCAGGTTTCTCGAGAAAGATGTCTCCTTCAAGTTCGATGATACCTGTCTGAAAGCGTTTGAGGAGCTGAAGGGAAAACTAGTGACTGCACCACTTATCATTGCCCCAGATTGGGAGCAACCCTTTGAGTTGATGTGTGATACGAGTGACATAACTATTGGCGCTGTGTTGGGGCAAAGGAGAAATAAGATCTTTCACTCCATGTACTATGCGAGCAAAACTCTAAGTCAAACACAGATGAATTACATAGTTACTGAAAAAGAGTTGCTTGCAGTGGTGTAGGCATTTGACAAGTTCAGATCATATCTAGTGGGGATCAAAGTCATCGTGTACACTGATCTTTCAGCTATCATGTACCAGTTTGAGAAGAAATACACCAAGCCGAGACTGATTCGGTCGGTCCTCCTCTTGCAATAGTTTGACTTAGAGATCCTATATCGCAAAGGAATAGAGAATCAAGTGGCTGATCACTTGTCCAGACTAGAAAATCAGAACCATTTAGCTGAAGGGGGTGTAATCAAAGAAACATTCCCTGATAAGCTTTTATTGGCAATTTCCTCGAACACAGCCCCGTGGTATACAAATTAAGTGAATTTTATTGCAAGTGGGGTGACACCACCAGAATTGACACCCGATAATAGAAGAAGGTTCCTGCATGATATGAGGCTCTACATGTGGGATGAGCCATTCTTATACATTCTCTGTGCAGATCAGTTGGTGCGGAGATGTGTTCCTGAGGAGGAGATCAATGACATACATCATGACTATCACGCCTCACCATAAAGAGATCATTATGGTGGTGATAGGACCGCCAAGAAAGTTCTACAATTAGGTTACTATTGGCCCAAATTGTTTAAGGATGCACATGCCTTTGTTAAAATGTGTGACAGGTGCCAAAGAACCAGAATGATCACAAAGAAGCACGCGATGCCCCTGCAAAACATTCTGGTCGTGGAGCTTTTTGATGTGTGGGGGGATAGATTTCATGGAACCGTTTCCGCATTCTAATGGTCATAGGTACATCTTGGTGGCGCTCGACTACTTTTCCAGGTGGGTGGAGGCCATTGCTCTCTCCACTAATGATGCAAAGGTTGTGGTAAGCTTTGTAAAGAAGCACATCTTTACACGTTTTGGAACTCCAAGAGTGTTGGTTAGTGATGGAGGAACACACTTCTGCAACAAATTGCTGAATAATGTTCTTGCACAGTACGGAGTCTAACACAAGGTTTCCACTACCTATCACCCCTAGACGAGTGGTCAAGTGGACGTGTCAAATGGAGAGGTGAATAGATTCTTGAGAAAACAATGAGTGGAAATAGAAAGGACTGGGCCGGGAAGCTAGATGACCCATAGTGGGCATATCGAACTGCATACAAAACTCGGATAGGTGCTTCTCCGTAAAAATTTGTTTATGGGAAGTCATGTCACTTGCCCATCGAGCTTGAACACAAGGCCTATTGGGCCATTGAAAAGCTGAATATGGATGGGGACTTAGCTGGTGAGAAGAGGTTGCTGCAACTCAACGAGCTTGATGAATTTCGGTTGCACGCATATGAAAATGCCAAATTGTATAAAGAGAAGACAGAAAGGTGGCATGACAAGCACATCCGATATCTAGAATTTGAGCTAGGGCAAGAAGTTCTTTTGTTCAATTCAAGGTTGAAGCTTTTTCCAGGAAAGCTTAAATCTCGTTGGTCAGGCCCTTTTGTTGTGGTACGTGTGAAGCCTCATGGCGCTGTAGAGTTGCGGGATATGAATTCAACTAGTACTTTCTTGGTAAATGGTCAGAGGATAAAAAATTGCTGGGGTGGTGACATTGCATGTCACAATACCTCAGTGGAATTGACGGATGCTTGACAACGTGTTGAGTCGTGCTGCGATGTTAAATCAGGCTCTGGATGGGAGGCAACCCATTGAATTGTTGTAATCACCGTGAGGCAACCCAATAATAGTATTAGTTGTTGATTTTGTATTTTTGGAAGTGCTAACCAATGCAGGTGATAATGGGAAAGTACTAAGGCCATCGAACGGGGTAAGAACAAGTGAAAAGTTGAAGTAAAAATTTGCCCAGGTGCGCGCCCGTGCTATTGGACGCGCATATGGGCGCGCTAATTTGCACAACTTCTGCCTGGGCCACTGTAACGACCCGGCCCGTCGTTACGGGAGTTACCGCCCCATTTTCCCCGTTTTATGCTTCTATATGTTTCATTA
>MU755561.1:0-14022 GCA_026770625.1 Nicotiana glauca
CCTAATTAATTCCCTTTTATTTATTTTAATCTTTTGGAATTCTTTACTTGGGGTAAAAATCACGTGCTCACAAAGACGAATCCCAAATCGACATTAAATAAATAGGAAATAAAAGTTACTAATGGTCATTGGCCTTATTACATTCATAAAACAAAAAGGTAAACTCTTATCTACTTGGTCCCAGGAGGACCTTCCTTAGTTTGAATGCCTTCATTGATAAAATCCTCCAGTTCGCATAGGTTCACCAGTAAAAATGCCTTCGTCAGGTGTTCTCCTTCGTTTCCCTCAGCGTTCTGATAGTCGGTGACCCTCTTCCTCACTTTTCCTTCCAATTCCAGCAGACCGTATTCCAGATATTCCAACTTTCCGCTAGCTTTGGAGACCCTCTCTTTCCACTCATTGATTTGGTCATTTGACAGAAGACTCCTCCACCAGTCTAGCAAGAGTGGGGGCGTGCTAATCATACCGAAATTGGGGACGTCGTGCCTCATTTTTTGCAAAGCAAAAGGGTTAGACCCTACCCCCGCCAAACTCGACTATTTAATAGCAACAATTAGCATGAAGCATTTAGTTCTCCAAATAAATGCACAAAACTTGATGATGTCCGTTTGGGTTTAGGGAAACCCAATGGACTTTGGACAAGGCTATCTTAAAGGATCATTATGTGGACAACATAACTGATCCGGCTAGGTTTGACCATAATGCATCCACAGTTTGAACAGAGTAAGGTTTTTATGGGGTTTTAGAATGGTACCCTTGAATGGACGACTCAAGAGGGAAGGCTCAAAACTGTCGACTGCACCGCTGATCGACTAATTTTACCGTAAATATGCCTTTTCGAATTTAGAGGGTAATGATATAGGAAAAGCGCAATCACTCATTATAAGCGTTGCTATAGTATTTGTTTTGGCACGAGTGGAGTATGATGTTAAGCATGATTATGCAATAATTAAAAACATGTTGACATGTATTTGCACATTAAAAAAGTGACAAATACAGCAGTTTCATAATTTAAAGCAATAAAGGAAAGAAAAGAAGGAAGATATGTCAGTTTTGCTTTTAAAGAAGAAATTAAATGCTTAAAGGAATTAAACAAATAATTGCACATAGGGAGAGGCACAAATTAACAAGAATAATCTGAAATGGTAAAAGCCTAAAAGTCCTCAGCAGAGTCGCCATGTTGTCGCGCCCTCTTTTTCTCGCGAAATCAAGTTTATGACCTTTGGTTGGGACAACTCTTTCCTTTTGGGAAAGGGGCTTTGGGAACCTATGGGGTTCAACTACAACTACGTTTGATAACCAGAGATAGGGTAAGGGCTTGAAATTATCCCAAAGGGAAGGTATTAGGCACCCCTCAGGATCCACTAGTGTGGTTACCGATCAGATAGTTTTTGTGAATTTGTGCAATTAGCAAGTAAAAAAATAAAGGCTCAAACAATAGGTCATTTTAAATTTAAATAAACAAGTGTTTGAAAAACAATAAAAAGCAAGGTTTTGAAAAAAGTTATAATCTAAGCATGCTTGTGAATGAAAATGGGTCCTAGGTTTGTTCGTAATATAGATCACATCAATGCAATACCCGGTAATCACTCCTCAAAAGAAGGGCTACACGTGGTATTGGCGCACCAGTCATCATATCCATATCTACCCTTCCCACCCCGTGAAGGTATTAAAGCGAGGATTGGTCTCGGCCTCTATTGCATGCTGTTACTCGTCCTATTCCTATCAGTCCCGGAGGAATTTAGGACTACTATTCCTATAAGGAGGTTCTAAACTGACTCTTAGTTTTAAAGGTAAAATGCTAAGGCAACATACAAAACAAGTAGAACTGCATTTAGAGGGGAAACATATAAACAATTAAAAGGCTCATGTATACCTCTGCAAATAATGCATATAAACAGCATGACCTAACCATAGTTAAGGTCTGAATTTTAAATCCTAAAGCAGGGTGTTTGAGTTAGAACCAGATTCATTATATAACTTAGGAAAGAAGTCTGAATCAGGCCTGTCTGCTGGTTGTAGGAGTTGATAATTAAACAGAGGCGGTTCCGGTGTTTATTATTACCTAAGGCTTGCCTAGGAGTAATAGTGATGTCTTATGAGCATGATATCTATATTGATTGAGAACTGCAGTGGAGTTGTGATTAATTTTAAATAGACGACTTGAGATCCTATTGACATGCTTTCTAACGGTATTAAGTCAAGGCAGTGTTTTGAAAAACTTATTAAAGAAGCGGCTGATTAATTAACCAATCCAATTCAAAGTACACCACGTGAACTAAACAGCTTCGCCAACGGGACTGGTTTTAAATTCTATAGGCATAATTTCTATTATAGCTATTTAGATCATATAAGCATGGTATTTAAGTAATAAAAGCTGACTTTGGACTTATAGGCATGATTTCTAAGGGAAACGAGTCTGGATACATTCTGTAATGAAAATTGAACTTCAATTACTTTATATACTATAGGCATGATATCTAATTATAAAGCTGATTTTTAACCCTATAGGCATATTATCTATTATTAAATCCATTTAGATCCTATAGACATGGTTTCTAATTGTGTGAAAGTAAAGCATGCAGAATTTATTTTAAACTAGAGCAGATCCTATAAGCATGTTATCTAAAAGCAAATAGACCCTATAGGCATGTTATATACCTAATTTATCCACAATATACAAACCCTTTTCACTAATCTCACCGATATTGTTTACAAATTATTATAGGCCAAATGATTGAATTACAAAAGAAGTGCAGAAATAAGAAATTACAACCAAAGGAAGCATGATCTTGACTTCCTCTCTGAGTTATGTAATGAACCACTTCAATGCCAATATTTCAAAGCCTTTCTCATAACTGTGTGTGTCAAATTTTCCTAAGGACCTCAAGGGATCTCGCGCAGTGCTCACACCCAGATTTGCATAACCAAACAGAATGAGTGTAGTGTGGAAGGGCCAGACCTTATGTGTCAAAGTTCAGAGAGAGCTCAAGGGTCCCAAGGCAAGGCTCACACAAGAGGGGCAGAACCTAGATTCTAAGAGTATAGTGGAAAGCAGAACATATGTTGAGAGAGATTTATTTAAAAAATCTGGACTGATAGTCCGTTTTGAAAGCAGTTAGTGACAGAGGTAATTGAAATCAGTTCGTCGTAGTAAAACTCAAAACTACACAGGATCAGTAGTCATACAAAAGGGGCCAAGGGATTTTGGGGATACATTGTCTGTAAGCACATGACCCCAGCAGGGGTCTAGTTTGGTCATGCACAGCAATAGTTGATGCTGGAAAGACCACAAACCAACCATAGGAACACAAACACATAGAGGGGATATGGGGGTTTGTGCTTCATAAGACAGCAAGTACACAACAAGTGACTGACAAGGTATGCTTCAAAACACACATAGGGGAAGGGAACATATTACAGCATGCTAGTAAATGTAACTTGAGTGCAGAACCATAAACAGGAGTAGATAAGAATAAGGGAAATTGAAACAATTAAAGAAACATGTTGTTGAGTTCTAAAAATCTACTAGGACATACCAGTAGAGAATCAAAGTGCAGAAAGGAAGAGTAAGAAGGATTCCACAGTCTAGCCTTGGCTTTCAGCTGGCTAGACAAAGCAGTAGCACAAGTAGTAGTTAAGAAAGAAAGAGTTTTTGAGTGTAAGTGTGTGTTCTGAACTCAGATTGTTCGTGTGTTTGAAAGAAGAGAGGGTAGGGTATTTATATTTTTGAAAACGAGTGAAGAATAAGGTAACCAGTAAAGTTTCAACTCAAACATGGAAATAACCACAATCAGAATCAATTAAAACAAGTACTTCGCTTTAATCAAGGGATTACCGCTCAAACGGATACGAACAGGGTTAATTAAGGAAAGAAATCAGTTTGAGGTAGATTTATTCTTTCCATATAAGGGGGTAGTAAAAGTATAAGGTAAATATTGAGTCTAAGTAGAAAATATGCTTAGTTTTGGGAAAGGATTCAGCAAGGTAAAACATCACAGTAATTAAAGGATGGGAATTAATTAATTTTAAACAAATGAGTAAAAATTAGGGTTTAAAAGGGAACCCTTTGCAATCAGTCGTAAGATTGAGGAAATCAAGATCAATCAAGCAAGAAACATGATTGTGCACCTTGCCAGATAAATAGCACAAACAGAAATATCAGACATGCAGGGCCAAACGTGTTGGCAAAAGAAACAACTGGATGCATACAAACATGCTGCAGCAACAACAAGAGTAATCTAGGGCACAGTAGTAAAGAAAACTTACTCAAAGCACAGTAGGCAACAAGGTCGAGTGGTCACATAGAATCAGAGATGAGGGAACCAGTCTTAACAGGTAAAGAAAGTCATAAACAAATGAAGAACTCATAGTAATAAGTGAGGAAAACCTTTTAAAAATTATGGTTTCAGCAATAGTCGAGTTTAAGAGATGGTAAGAACTCAGCATCAAATAAGTCAAACAAGGACGAAGAACTTAATCGAACAAGTATACACTTAAACAAACAAGGACAATTTTAGAAATCGGATAAGACCAAAAAGACCTAGGGTTTTCAACATGTTGAATCAAGTAGAAGGAAAGCATTATCAAGTCGTTTGAACATAGCAAAATTATATAGAGCATAAAAATTAGAGAAAAGATCTTTTTTTATTAAAAAATTAAGAGAAAACTCTAATCGATGAAAGATGAAGAGTCATTTTGAAAGAAAATTGAAAAACCTTTGAGAAAACACTTAAGAAGTTCATAATAAGCCAAGATCTAAGATAGATCTGAAAGAAAATCAAGAGACCTTAGAGCTAGGGTTTCAGAGAAACCAGAAAATGAGAAAGACTTTGAAAGTTACCGATCTAGCCAGAAAAATCGTGGATCTGACTCGAACGATCAAAGGTGGCCGGAAAAAGACTAGAGATAGCGGTTGAGAAAAGACTGGACCAAGTCTCTTTGAGATCTAGACATGAAATCACAGAAACAAACACCCAGGAGCCATAGGAGACCGATACACCTCTCAAGAGGCTATGGGAATCCATGGATTAGGTAAGGATTTCAAGGAATTAGGGTGAAATAGGGTGCGGTAGCTAGGGTTTATGTGAGTCTGCAGAGAGAATCGAGAGGAGAGGGGATTCTAAGGCGGCGGATTGTAACAAATGAGAGAGTTTGGGGGGTCGTTTGGGGTTTAATTATGGAAGGGTGAATGATGGTCGTTTATCTGAATAATCAACGGCCTAGATTAAAAGGGGTAGGTAGGGATCCGGGTTTGGGTAGGGTTAAAATTGGGTTATGGTCGGGTTTAATTAAATTGAGGCAGGGGAATTGGGGTTCAATTTTAGGCTAGAATTGAAATACAAATGGGCTATTAATTAAATAGCTAATTTTCCTCATTTTAAATTATAAAAAATAGTAAATGAATTTCTGAAAATAAATTGAAAGTGCTAAAATGATTCACAACACATAAATATCAATTTAAAAATATAAGACTCGATTTTATGAACATAAAAACGCAATTAGACCTTAAAATGGCTAACATTACAATTATATGCAATTAGCTTTAAAATTATTAAATAAAATTGTAAAAAATATGTAAAAATTAAATTAGCCATATTTTGGCATAAATATGAAAATACAATAGATGAATTACCAAAATAATAATTTTGGAGATAATTGTTGGTATTTTATGGATGAGAAAGGGAAATAAATCAGTTTAAAAGCCTCAAACATTATGGGAAAATAATAAAATGCTTGGACATACTTATATATGCATATATATGATTTTCTGAAAGTATTTTTCATATTAAAAATATATAGAAAAAAATTGGGTGTCAACAGCCATGAGGCCAGGCTACGGAAAGCTCGGATGGGGAGAAAACCCTTAGACTCCTTTGCAAAAGGGAAGGCGATTTGGCACACTTGTGGTATGAGGCGAGTTGGAGCTCAATTTATGAAACCTACTTCAAAGAGCTGGTAGTTTTTGCTCTGAGTGTGTGTTCCTTCTTTTAGCTCCTGAGGCTAATGTTCGTTTTTTCAGTTGCAGAAAAAGACGGAGGACCTGGAGCACCTTCGGGACGAAGTTGGCCAAGCCAAGCACGAGCATGATAAGTTAAAGGCTCAGGTGGAGGTTCAGGCTTCAGCGGGGAAGGGTGCTCTGGATAAAGCTTCCTCCTTTGAGGTTCAACTTCGCTTAGCTCGGGATACTACCTTGGTTCGAACATATATGATTTTGAAGCTCGAGTCCGAGCTTTTGAAGGTCAAGGCCGAGGTTGTGGATGCCCGTGATAAAGCGTCATGAGCCTAACTAAGGCTAACCAGAAGGTGGCAATCTATTTGAAGGACGCTGCCGATTCTCAAGCTGAGCTAAGAAGGTCCCTTGACTGCGAGGACAGGAGCAAAGAATATGCTCGGTGCAAGTCTAGAAGGAAATAATCGAGGAGATCTATGCTAGGGGATTTGACCTCTAGGAAGAGCTGCTGCGGGCGAGGGCGGACGAGCGTGGTGCTCAGTTACTTCTGTCTGACGCCGAGGATAGTGAAGATGAGGCCGATAGGCCATAGTCCCCGGGGGGACGTAGATTTTACTTTCTGATTCTGTATATAGCACTTTCAAAGTACGTTTGTAAATGGAGCTTGTGTTTTTTCGTATATGTGTTCAAAAGAAAACCTTGCGGTTTTATTTCTTTCATATCTCTTTCTGTCTTGAATTTAGCCAGATCAATTGATTTTTGAGTTAGAAGGAATCCTTAGATTCGCAATATGGCCCCGAGGCTCGTTAAGCTGGCCCATAGGCTCTTATGCGCTCAGTCGATGCACCTTTTAGTATCAGCTGGCGTTCGAGATCTTATGCTTGTGCTCTTAGGCATATTTAGTTAACTGTTTTGGGTTCAATCTCCGAATCGGGTTTCGACTCGATCTCATTCGACCCTCAAGTTTTTGAATTTCAAACTGGCCCTTGGGCTCTTACGCGTTGGGTCGGTACGACCTTTTGTGTGTGCTGGCGATAGTGTCTCTTACCCATTGGGTCGGTAAGACCTCTTATGTAGGCTGCGGCAGAGGCTCTTACGCATTAGGTCGGTACGACCTTTTATAGGCTTTATTTTTCCCTCGTTAAGGACTTTTTTGAAATAGTGCTTGCCTGACTCTTCGAGAGTTCCATAAAAACCTCGATTATGAGTCGTTATGAGGCGATGATCGAGCACCTCAGGAGGTTTGGCTTGGAGGCTGAGTATCTGGAAGCCAGTGTTTAGGATCTAACATGATCAAAGCTCTTTTGCCTATGTCTAGGGTCTCCTATTTAACTGGTTCTTTTCGAAGTATAGTCGAAGTAATTGAAGGCCTATGATTTTATAGCAACAGTCGAGCATCCCCGAGTCGCGTTAGTTGGCTGGTACAGCCTTGTGACTGTAGTCATTTGTTCTTGTCCGGAGCCATTTTTGGTCCCGAGTGAAGTAGTTTCAGCATCTATATCGAGGGTATGCCTTTTAGGGGTCTTACAAGTTCAATATATAGCCTTAACTTTGAGATTAGGTTTATGCCTTTAGTAAGGTCTTACAAGTTTTACATGCCTTTGAGGTCTTCCAGTTTTGGATACTTGGTACAAGTATGGTTCATGCCTTGCTTGAGGCCTTACAGATATTGTTGTTGCCTTATATAGGTCTTACGAGATCGAGTCTGCCTGCTTGGGGTCTTATGGCCTCGGGTTTTTAATGAGTGGTGATTGGCGATAGTCCCTGAGTCATCGATATTACCTTGTCTTGGGAGCCATTACTTTCAAACTTGATACTGCCTCATTGAGGGCTTATGATTTCAGAGTTTTCGATCTGTAGGTCGTACGATTTTTGAGATTTTGACGCAAGTCCTCGAGTGTTTGGGACGTTTTCGGCTTTGGAGACATTTTGTGATTTTGAAGTTGCCTCATTGAGGGATTATGAGTTTGGAATCTCGAGCCGGAGGTCATTCAGGTTCTGAATTATTGACACCAGTCCCCGAAGTTCGGGACATTTTTGACAGAAGAGTCGTTTTTGCAAAAATGCCGAGTTTCTTTTGAAGCATGAAATGCTTTGATGAAAAGTATTCTTTGATTACTTGGTACAAGTATACATTTTTTCGCTGTCAAGGGTCCAACTATTCTATACGGACACGGTTCGTTCGACCGTTTGGCCCGGTACATCGTTTTCCTATCAAGACTCCCCTCAGCACATCATGGCTTCTCTGGGTATGTGACCTTCCATGGGGATACCTCCCAGTATTCGAGGTTGATTGCAAGGAAGCCTTGAATGCTTGTAGATTTTTCCTTAGGTAGCGTATAAATGTTGCCTAATTAAAAAACTTGTCGGTAAAAACTCTTTTCGGGATAAAAACTCAGTCGAAGGAAAATAGTGCAATGGACACTTTAAAACCCCAAAGTCTTCGAGCTGGCTCAGCGCTTCAACTGCCTCGGCCAGATGCCTGTATAAAGGTTAGTATGAATTATAAAATAAACAGGGAGGTGGTCACACCTCAGTGTAGAATATGCCGGTGATATTTCGAGCCCTGATATGTTTCAGTCGCTTATGATGAGGACGTGGTACGTTCCTCTGCTTTGTCTAGTCGGGCTCAACTGAAGATGTACTTTGTTATCGTTATTTTACTATTTGATTACCTTTTGGCTCCATCGAGGGTGGAGGTACTGGTGTCGGCGTTACATCGTGCACCGTGAATATTTCTCTTGCCGCATATTGTTCCCTGTAGACGGTTTTAATCCCATCCATTGTCAGGAATTTCATCATTTGATGGAAGGTGGATGGTACTGCTCTCATGAAGTGTATCCACGGCCTTCCGAGCAAGAAGTTGTACCTCATGTCTCCTTCGATGACATGGAATATGGCATTTTAGGTTGTGCCGGCCACGTTGACTGAGAGGGTGATTTCTCCTTTCATTATTTCACTTGCCATGTTGAATCCATTGAGGACTCGAGTAGCGGGCACGATTTGGTCAAGCAATCTAAGCTGCTCTATCACCCTCGGCCTGATAATGTTGGCCAAGCTACCTGGATCCACAAGTACACGTTTAGCTTGAAATGTATTTACAAGGATACCACTATGTCATTGTGAGGCTGAGACAAGATCTCAATGTCCTCGTCGCTGAACGTGAGAGCATCCTCGGGTATGCAACCCCGAGTTCACTTTTCTCTAGTGACGAATATTTTTGTTCTTCTCATCACGGGCTCCTGTGGGGCATCGATGCCTCCCAAGATCATGTGGATAACATGTTGAGTCTTATTCGTTTCGTTCTTCTTGGCCGCCTCTCTTTCCCGGAACTGATTTTTGGCCCGGTCGCTTAGCAATTCTCAGAGATGACCTTTATTGAGTAGTCTGGCTACTTCTTGTCGGAGCTGGTGGCAATCCTCGGTCTTGTGGCCGTGAGTGTTGTGAAATTCACACACTAAGTTATGACTCCTTTGCGAAGGATCTGATTGTATAGTCCTAGGCCACGTGGCATCTCTAATTTTACTGATGGCGAACATGATGTCTGATACGTCGATGTTGAAGTTGTATTCTGACAAGAGAGGTGCCTCCCTTGATCCTGCGTGCCTATCAAATCCGGCTCTATTGATGAGTCCCCGAGGATTCTATCCTCGGTCCATCTTTCGATCGTTGTGGGGTATGTTACGCCTCGGGGCGTTTCTCCTGTCTTCGGTGTATGGCTGGTACCTTTCTTTATTTGGCTTTGGCTCCTTAACCAAAAGCTTGGTTGGGTATACCGAGCCCGAGGGGGCTCATAGATGGTCTTCCTCGACCCTGATATTTGACTGGTATCGGTTGTGAACGTTCAACCAGGTCACAACGGGAAATTCGACCATATTCTATTTCAGATGCTTCGAAGCCAGCGAGCTTCGTTCATTCAGACCTTGAGTGAAGGCATGCACTGCCCAGCCGCCAGAGACTGGTGGTAGTTCCATTCGTTCCATTTGAAAGTGAGATACAAACTCTCGCAGCATCTCATTCTCCCTCTGCTTAATCTTGAAGGCGTCGGATTTCCTTGTTGCTACATTGATGGCATCAGCATGTGCGTTAATGAAAGAATCTGCCAGCATGATAAATGAATCTATCAAGTTCGGGTCTAGGTTGTGATACCACATCATGGCCCCTTTAGAGAGCATTTCCCCGAACTTCTTCAGCAGGACAGACTCGATTGTTGTTTTCACCTCCATTTACCGAGTTAGACATTTTGACCTGAAATTGAAGATCTTGGACAAGAAAAACCGTGAAAGATAACTTGTGTTATATAGTAAACCAGCAAGAAAATAATCACTATTATTTTTAGCACCATGGTGGGCGCCAAACTGTTTACCGTGAAAATGATAATAATAATTAAATTTGGTTATGGAATTCTATAAATACGTAATCTATTTTTATGCTAGTTGTTAAGCAGTTGATTCTATGTGAAAGACTTAGAAACGAGATAAGAGTTTAAGAGCAAGGTGATAACCAAACCGAATGATTAATAATCGGGGCCTCAAGCTTGCCTATTCGGGGGCCTCGGGGTCGAGTCTGAAGCTCGGCTGGGAACTATCGAGGGTAATCGATGGGTGACTAACAGTTCGAATAAAATTAATGGTGGCTCTTTATGGCCAATAATAAGCAATAAATAAAGAACAATAAATGAAGCACAATGAATGTAGGCAATAATGGAAGCAATAATATCAAGAGAATGTGTTAGAGAGCAGAGAGAATGTTCTTGTGTATTTAGTATGGAGCAACAGATGTTTATAAAATGACAAGGATCCCCTTTATATATGAGGGCGCATCCCAACATAGTACAAAATACATTAATTACAAAGATATGGAGATGGGAAAGCTAGTTGACGCCCTGATTCGGGTTTAGACCAGTCTCACAGACTTTGTCGGTTTTAGCTGAATTCCTTGGGAACTCCCCACTCTCTTCCCGTAAACGTCGGTCCGTATTGCTCCGAGGTTTCATTAGTCGATGGACCTCGAGGGATGAAACTCGACCGTGGTCTCGAGCCTTCGAGACATGCTTGCGAGGCATCGTAACGACAGTAAATTGGACTTTCCGATTTCACCGTATACAGTTATGTTTTATTTGCTCCTTTTGTTCCTGAAATGGTTATCTGCTTAAATAGTGTGACTATTCAATCTTTTGATCAACTATTGTCATTCGTAGTTATGGGAAGAAGGTTAATACTAGTTTAGTTAGGATTTGTATCTGAGATTTGTCTAGGTGAGTGTAGACCATTGACCACTACATCAATGTGTAAGACATTTTGCTTATGACCTTGTGAGGCAGGTCTCTTTGTATTACAAGAGAATGTTTACTCCCTTTCCCCATAACAAATTAAACGTGTATCGAGGAAGAGGGTCAAATTATCCAATAGCGGTTGCAATATGATTGATTCTTTGATCTATTGAAAATAGGATTTTATTAATTAGAAATTATTCCTTTCATTCCAATAAGAATGAAACTATTTTACTATAAGGAGTTAAAGAATCGTTCTATATTGGCAAAATACATAGTTTATCCTTGAATTATAAATTAAATTTTCACAACATACTTTTTGCTGACGAAAATTACTTTACACACTTAATCTTTCTAAAGCGTATCTAACACACATCACTTTTGCTAGATGGCCCGCGCGTACTTAAAAAAAAGGATTGAGCGCGTAAAACCTACATATATTCTGTTCAAATCCTTATTTAAGCCCATGTGTCAAGATTTTATTCTATTTCTTTATTTTTTTATCATTTTAATAGATAAAAAGAAAAGAGAAAAAAGGCATAAGGCCCTTTACCCTGTATTCAACCCCTGCTATCCCCTGCCCCTCATGTGAATACCGTTGTCTTTGTCGGCCTCCGCCACACCCCCTTCTCTTATTCTTCCTTACTTTTCCCTTATTCTGTACCTCCCTTAGTTTTTTGCCTAAATCCCCTTCCTTTTCGTTTATTCCCAAAGCTACTGCATAGCTACATTCTACACTACTAGAGGTGGCAAAATGATTAAAAGAAAATAGTTATCCACCCACATTATCCATCAAAAAATGGGTTGGATAATGAATCATTTAACAACGGGTCGAATATGGATAAAGAATCATATTATTCACTTAGAAAATAGTTAACCAAATGGATAACTAATGTGTTTAACTTTTACATTTGTAAAGCCTCAAATTAGAGTTCTTCAAGTTTGGAAGACTAGGAATTCTCTCGTAAGTGATCATATTTAAGAAGTCAGGGATAATATGGATATCGGAAAAGGGCCAAATATGCTCCTCTACTTTCAAATATTATTTATTTGTACCCTTCGTTATACTATTGGGCTATCCATACCCCTACCGTCATAATTTGGAACAAATATACCCCTATTTTGGAAGGAGTACCATGTGGCAGCGCCAGATTAAATGACCAATTTCTTTTTTTTTTACCCAACCGTTTTACAAAATACCCACAACCCGAACCATATTTTCATTTTTCAGTTTTTTAAAACAATTTTCTTTTTGTAGAACTTTAAAAAATTGCAAAAAAAAAAAAAATTTAAACCAACCTTTTTTTTATAAAAACTGAAAAAAATTGTAAAAACAGAATTTTTTTTCCTGTTTTTAACAAAATATATTCGTTTTTTAAAAACTAAAAAAAATATTTTCACTTTTGAAAAATGTGTTTTTTCTTCATTTTTTCAGTTTTTTTAAAGATTTTTTTTTGTAAAAACTAGAAAAACAAACTTGTAAAAACTGATTTTTTTTTAAAAAAATAGAAAAAGAAAATTCGGTTTTTAACAAAATATTTTTGTTTTTTAAAAACTGAAAAAATTATTTTCAACAAAATATTTTTATTTTTTAAAAACTGAAAAAATTATTTTCAGCAAAATATTTTCGTTTTTGAAAAATACTTTTCTCATTTTTTCAGTTTTTTAAAAGAATTTTGTTTTTTAAAAACTGGAAAAATAAATTTGTAAAAAAAGGGAAAAAATATTTTTTTAACAAAATATTTTAGTTTTTTAAAAACTGAAATTTAAAAAAAAAAAAAAACTGGAAAAAATAAAAATAGGGATCGGGTTGTGGTTTTTTTGAAAAACGGGTCGGGTAAAAAAAAGGTTGTTTTAATCTGGTGTTGCCACGAGGCACTCCATCCAAAAATAGTGGTATTTTTATTTCAAAGTATGACAATAGTGGTATAGATAACCCAATAATATGACGGTAGGGTATGGATAGCCAAATAGTAAAACGAAGGGTACATGTAAACAATATTTGAAAGTAGAGAGGTATATTTAGCCCTTTTCCGTATGGATATTCATCGCCGAATAAACCCGTTTTTATCCTTCTCAAACACGGGTTGAGTCGGATAATTTATCCGTTTATTTAAATTACCTGTTTTAACCCACTCATATCCGTCCCCACCCACCCGTTTGCCACCCCTATTAACACCAATGACTCCATTGTCACCATCTACTCTTTGCTAAATTCTTCTTAAATCAGAAGTTAACATTGATTTATATTGAATAATGATTTTGTTGAATTTGTTTGTGGTTTTGATAATTGATTAAATAATTGAATCTTGAATTTCGATTTTGGCATCTTTGTGGTAAATTTTCTGTTTTTACATAAATTGGGGTTGTGTGTTTGTATATTTCTCTATTGGTGATTGGTCCGTTGTTCCCCTATGAGTTGTGTGATCTCTGGGTTATTTTCTCCATGATTTTATGAGTTTTTGTTCTTAACTTTTTGTGGTGGTTCAATGGGTCTTAATTACAGTTGACGAAATGGTTTTCTGGCCACTTAAACTTGTCAGGTTTTTTAAAGCCGATACATAAACTTTCTAATTTCTCATTTGAACACTCAAACTCGTTGTTTACGTAACTAATAAACACATCTGACAAGAGACCATGTGCGCGTGTATTACATATACACATACGTGTCCATCCAGTCAGCAAATGATCAATGGATATCTTACACGTCAAGGGCGTGAAAACCCTAGCCCTGGTCCGTCTCTCATTCCGTGGAGCGACTCCCCCCCCCCCCCCCCCCCCCCCCCCCCCCCCCCCC